>JAVQKC010072265.1:0-12888 GCA_036025475.1 Philypnodon macrostomus | reverse complement strand
GGTTTAGTCCTGGTTTAAATTAAGTTTAGTCCCTCCTTGTTTAGCCCTGCTTTTGCCATTGTGTAGACTTGGTTTAGTCCTTCCTTAGACCTGGTTTAGACCTGGTTTAGTCCTGGTTTAGTCCTGGTTTCGTCCGGTGTAGACCTGGGGGGGCAGACAGGCTGTAATAAAGTGGGTATTTTACTTTTATGCACCTAATTTCGATGTGCTAAGTTGTCACTGTCTCTGCCCCAGGTTGTTAAATGTACTGGAAGTGATTGCACCATTCAAGCACTTTAATAAACTACGAGAGTTTGTTCAGATGAAGCTCCCACCAGGCTTCCCTGTCAAGCTGGGTAAGTAAGCAATACCGTATGAAAAGATGAATAATGGAGATAGGATATTAGTAATCTAACCTTGTCTTGCAGATATCCCAGTGTTTCCCACAATCACAGCCACGGTCACGTTTCAGGAGTTTCGCTACGATGAGTTTGAGCAATCGATTTTTACCATTCCTGATGATTACAGAGAAGACCCAAGCCGCTTTCCAGACCTTTAACCTCTAGAAATACTTTGGGAAGACATTTTTTTTTACTGCAAAACAAAAAAAAACACATTTAATTGTAAAGGGGAAAATACTACAGCAGTTTTGAGGTTTTGGGACAATTTTCAGTAACTTATGGGCCTCCAAATAGCAATCTCAGAATTTGGGTTTTACCCGAACATCAGTGAGTGTAGTATACATTATAAGGGCATTGAAATTATTGGCAGTGAAGTTATGATAAACAAGTTCTGTATTATGAGGCATTATTTGTATGTCTGTACGTTTGTATGTAATGTTTATAAAGGGAATGATTTGACTGCGTGTAGTGAAACACTGATAATATATCTGTATGAGATGGAGGAATTCCTCTAAAACTGACATTTAATTATTTTCCACTGTTTTCAACAAGGTTAGTCAAACAAAGAACAAAAGAAGAATTTTTAAATGAGTTAAAACCTTTAGACATTTTTAATTACCATTTAAATGTATTAAAGTTAGTGATGATCCAAAGATGCACCAGCTTTTTAAATGCTGAAAGGTACTTCAGTGAAGTAGCTGCTTTTAGATTACATAACTTTAAACCTGTGTGTGTGTGTGTCTGTGTGTGGTTGACTGGACACTGTAGACACACTATAGATACAGATCCAAGTGAGGGATGTGCACTCTGATATTTAACCCTTAAATTAATTAAGGTAATTAGTTTGTTCACTTCAGATTTAAGGTACCATAAATACCTACCATTAGGTTTTATTAGAACACTCTACAAGAACCAAACTTGTAATATGCAGTTTTACACAAAATGTTTCTCTGCACAGAATGTAAATACTGTTGTCTTTTAACCTTTTTTCTTTTTAAAGAACATATATTGGTTTTTGTATAGGTTGTTTACTTTGACTTGTAAAAAAAGAGGGCCATGGGCTATTTTTGTACAAAATTGTGTTTTTTTTTTATAGTCATTTATTTCCTTGTTTTCCTGATAAACCTTCGAAGTCCTAGCTCTCCAGATGTGTAGTTGCAGAAGACACCTCCACAATTGTGAAAAGCACAAAGCGATAGAAATGTAAAATCTTTAAGATGTTTAGGCTGCAGACAACTGTCTCTAGTCTCCTTACATCTGCTGCTATGGCCCTTGAGCCTCACTGTGTGGATACAAGGTATAACTGCAGAATGTTGGAACAAGTGTTTTCTACACTAAATATAACATTTAATTTACTTCTCCTTTGTCAGTTCTGGACTAATGGACATGTGCCTCCACACTAACTCATCAGTTCCTCCTTAGCTTCAGCTGCTTAGTAATTATGTTGTCTTTAGGATACTGGTCACTATGTACAGCAAAACTGTATAAGTCTGCTACACTATTTTTATATAAAATGCTGAAATAAAAATCCACATGCAACAGGGTTTGAGTTTTGCTTTTAGCATTCCTAGTTTTATTTCTATGCTCAGAAAAAGATGACTAAGTAGTCACTTTGAGTCCATTTTATTAAGTCTCCTTTGGAAAACCCCATAGAAGAAAATTTGAACAACACTTAAAGGGTTATATACAAAGGAAAGCTGCATCACAACACCTTACAGTAAAGCAAATTCGTACAGCAAACAGCAAATCAAGTGCTCAAACATTTTAGCTGTGCTCTGTTAGGAGGACAAAAGCAACAATTAAAAATGATTTCTTATTAAAAAAAAGTACAATGACAATTTAAAACCAGTTTAATTGTTCATCCCCATTCTTTTGTAAAATGTGATCTGACAGTTTACCCCACACCCTCCCAACACACATGATTTTACATTTAAAACACATCATTTTGTGTGAATGTTGAACAGTAGAAAGATAATACAGTATTGGATGTTAGTCACTCATCTCCATGTCCTCTTGCTGGTGATCATCTCCATTCAGCTTTGACTTCTTATGGCTCTCAGTTTTGTCCATCTCATCCTGACGTTTGGGCGAGGAGTTTGAGTCTGAGTCACTTTTCCTCTCATCATCATCCCCTGCTTCCTTTTCACTGTCGTAACCTTGTTCTTCTTCATCATAATCCCTTGTCACCTGTCCAAAAGTAGTGTTGAAAATATTTTTGGGCTAACAGCTTTATAAAGGTTCTTTATTTTTCTGTATTTACTTCCAAATCAACCAGTGATTTTCCACAACAAACCTTCACATCTCCTTTCTCACTGTCAGACTTGCGTTCTCGATCTCGCTCCTTGTCTTTGCTCTTCTTCTTCTTGGAGCTGGAGCGCTCTCTTTCGTCTCTACTGCGGTCCCTCTCTTCCCTCCGCTCTCTGTCCCGCTCCTTTTCACGATCTTTGTCCTTCTTTTTCTCTTTTTTATGGCTAAATAAAAACAGTTGTTTAGTCTTTGATTTAGTTAAACAAGCTATATCCTGTAAATAATGTAGAAGCTCACCGTCGTGGAGATGGAGATCTGGATGGCTTCTTCCGAGGAGAGCGAGATGCACTGCGGCTTCGACGGTGTCTCCTAACATGAACATGTTACAAAAGTGACTCAGTTTTTCACAAAAAACACTGTCTTTTCTCTTAGACATAAAGTAATTTGCATGCGTCAACTCACCGGCTAATACTCCGAGATCTCCGAGCACTGCTGTAGCTCTTTGGAGGTGTCTTTGATCGTTTTTTTGACTTCTCCTCCTTCCTTCTGTCCCTATTAGCACACAAAAGAATCATGACCAAAATATTTTCTACAGGTTATATCCGATTTCCCTTGTAAGGTATGCGTAGCCACCACAGGCTCAACTAAAAACACAGACTACCTTAAAGAAAAAACAATCTACCTGGATCGACTGCGGTGGACTCTCTCTCTAGAGTGAGACCTCCTCCGCCGTGGGCTCTTGGACCTTCTCCTGCTCCTAGAATGAGATCTGCGCCGTGACCTGCTCTTTGATCTCCTGAGACAATTAAATATAATACAAGTAATATGACCATTAGTACATTAAAGGAGATACTTTAGCAGTATTCAGGATAAAGAAATACAGGCTGGGTCGTCTTATGGCAGACATTACCTGTGCCTTGAGCGAGATCTGGACCTCCTGCGTCGTGACCTTGAACTGGAGCGAGAATGCTTACGTTTGTCATCTTTCTTACCTGAAAAAGACAGTTAAGAAAATAAATCAAACAAAAACTGAAAAATAGCTGAACAAGGAGAACAATAAAAAGTATTTACTTCCTGGTTCAATGGCAGCAGAAATCAGTGACTGGGCCTCTCTCACTCTCTTCATTGCTTCTTCGATCTCTTTGCTTGAGGCGTCTGTCTTCAAGCCTGGATTTAAGCCCAGTCCGGCAGCTAAGGGATTCAATCTGCAAGTGACCATAATTGTTACAGGTTTTGCTCTTAACTTGAAGTGTGTAGATAAAAATGTCTTACTTTGGGTCCATGGACTGCATAAGCTTTAAAAAGTCGGCAGAGAGGGCCTAAATGGAACAAATGGAATATTAATATGGTGTGATCTGATGAGACCAGCATGTGAGCATTTTTCTGATATTCACCTGATGGTTCATGTTAGGACCTGGCAATCCCATGGCAGCCATTTGTTCCATGTTGGGTGCTCCAAGTCCTCCAAATGGTGTCGCCCCCATCTGCAACACAGCTTCTTTTGTTAATTTACAAAGGATGGTGGTGGCATGTATATGCACAGGTTATATGTGGTTAGTTCAAGGAAAGTGAATTCTAAAGCAGTAGAAACAGAGAACTCACTGTAGCTAGAGGATTGGGTGTTGGAAGCAGTCCTCCTCCGGGCATCATGCCTGCCACAGCATTGGCTGGAGCGAGCAGCGACATAGCTTTAGATTCATCAGGAATGACTCCTGGAGAATAACAAATTTATTTCAAAATGTACTCTGCATCAAAACAAACAACACTCAGACAAGACTTGCAGACAAGCAACCCCAGTCTAACTACTCGGTAGCAAACATAAAGAAAATCCACTTAGTCTTGTCTGTAAATCTTGATCCCTGACTCTTTTGTGAATGCATCATTGTAGGATTAGCAGCTAGAAATTTAAGTCACAATACACATTGTGGTCAACACTGCCAAGATTTTATCACCTGTACTGGTTTTTTAAGTCATGAACCAAACGTAAGCAAGCACAGCCAGTTGTCCCGTGGGATGTGCTCTCAACTTTCATTAGATGTTTTATGAACAATCGACTCACGCCGGCTGCTTCGCTATAAAGCACACAAAAACATTGAGATACAGAAAACAAAGTTCATGATTTGAGTGTAGACAGTAGGTACATTTCAACATCTCTTACCAATACCAGCATAATAACAGAAAAGGCTAAGCATTTGACCTTTTCTGGACTTTTGATGGTGGTTATTATCTGGCTACTTTTTATATTTCCACCACAAAAAAATACTTACTTGGAGACTTCACATAATTTTACTAATTATTTGTTATTATTGCTTTAAGTTTATCCAACAGTAAGTCAGCAACAGCAAAAGCGTAAACATTGGCTAATGCCAGCAAAAGCCATAAAAAAATGCAAACTGTGTCAAGGCTAAGAAGAAAAAAAAAGATCTAATCTTATTGAGATGATCACCCGTGGTTGTGCAATCTGAAAACAGGCTGTTTTTTTATTTGGCATTTGTATTTGGGGGGATAAAGAGAGGGGGGGAGACACATTCGCCCACACACACACACACGCACAACAAAAAAAGACACTTGAGAAACAGGATAAGGCTGCAGAAGACAAAACTGTTGGTGGCAATGTCAGCGGGGCCTGGTATATAGGGTTGGCTGAACCAGGAAAAAGAACTGTAAAACACAACAACAAAAGAAACACCACTGTTAAATGTCAGATGCACTTCACTTTGTTGGAGAGGCTCAAAAAAAGTATATTTACTGCATTATGCAGATACTACTTAATGGTTTGTGTGAAAAATTTGGGATGTACTGTACCTCGATGAGGCTAATATTAAATACACACAGAGAAATTTAGCTTAATATGATGTTTGTGCATCTTGTATGTAAAGGCTCATGCCTGATATTCCTCTAAGATGCAGACCAGATTAGTTCTGCTGTGTTCAATGTAAGGATGTCCTGAACTCTTTTTGATTTATTCTAAAATACACCTGACCCATTCATGCCCATGTGTGCAAAATAACATTATAGCAGTTTCTGCAAAAAAAAAACATTGACTTCATTTCTTCCCTTTTGCCCAGAATAAAATATGTGTTACTGTGATATAGGAAAAGAAATTGTTCTGAACCCTTGTTCACTCATCACGGCATGCCGAGTAATTAACATAGTTTCAATGAAGGAATGTACTCATATCCAACCCTTGCTTAAATGTCGTGTTGGCTAGTTGTAAAAAAAATCATGTGATTTTTTTTTTTAAAAACAGAAATAAAAAAAAAACGAGTTCATGTTTTACAGCAGAAAAAGAGAGTGAAGGGGTTGCGACCCTGGTGCCATTATTTTGTCTAATCTCCTGTTGGTAGCAGAGGACCACTTTCAGCCAGCAAGGAAGGGGCTCTCTGCAAATGACTTGTCCACTATGAAACCACAACACAAATAACAGAGAGAGAGGTTTACAGCTAGATTTTAAGACATGGACACAAATGTACATTTCCTTTTTTACATACCTATAGCCACACACTTTAAGACATAGCTACTCAACTTGGTGGGGAAAACTCAAAAGCTACACAGTGACATCCATATTCGGCCATGTGCATGTAAAAAATAAACACTCACCTTCAGCAAAAGGGACCACGATCAAGGCTCTGTCCACAAAGACGGTGTTGGTCAGGTGCTGGGACACTCCCACCGACTCACACTCAAGGAACTTTACAAAACAGACACGTGAGGTCACAGGCAAGGGAGAGTCACTGGAAGAAAATACACACAAGTTGTGCAAAGAAAACACACTGGGACAACAGGCTATCAGCTTCATCATAGTCTGCCCAAATGTAAAAAGGGAAGTCAAGAAAGCTAATAAAATGAATGTAAATCTTGTTAATTGGAAATGATGTTGCTGGCTATCAAGCAGATATCCCCCTGCAGTTTACCTGCAAAACAATACAAGTCTATAAATAACTATGCGTTCAAGTAATACTTTAAATATTGTATTTAAAATATATTTAATATCTATCCATTTAGGTTATTGTCTCTTACAGTAAATACATTTATTTAGTGCACATGTAATACAGAGACTGTCCCCATGAATATTAGCATTAGCAGAATGGGAACGATGGGCCTGGTTTCCGCAGGCCTCGGGAGCAGCTTGACGTTCATCCTTCAACATGACCAGGACAGCACAGTGAGTGTGAGTGGGTAGATGATACTCACTCCGGTGGAAACAGCTTGAGCTCCTCTATGGTCCCGAGGAACCCAAACAGAGTCCGCATCTGGTCGGAGGTGGTACTCGGAGACACATTAGTCACCTGAATGACATGCGTGTTTGAACTCATTTTCACCGGGTATCCAGCGAACTAGCTTCAAACACGACCCCAACGTAAGAAGGAGAAAGCTACCTATGTATTTCTGTAATCAAACGTTAGATACACGGTTTAGTATTCACTGCGGACAAGGCTGGCGATACGAGGTTGCCACGACTGCTTCGCAATTTCCAGCCCATTGACTGTAGATGGAGCAGGGGCTTGATGGAATAATGTGGGATGGAATGGAACAGCAGGAGCGGAAAGACACCCAATCTGGCAACTGTTTCCTACGTCCTGAGACAAAATGGTGCATCCGACCCCAATCGTTTTTTTATATATATATATGTGTAAATCTGATTATGTCCACTAGTAGGTTATGAATCACAAGAATCCAGTGTGACAGAAATCTAAACTGACAAATATGTTACTGTGGTTCGCGAGGACATGCGTGAACTGAGTGGGTGGGACTTGTGTCAGTAAGCAGCTAGGTCGCCTGCTAGTAGTTTGTGTCAACATTATTTTTCTGCAGAGCTGTTTACGACAATATATATGTTTTATGTTAGCTATTCTCACTGACCGAAGGGCATAATCGATAGTTTAGGTAGATTTGACAACTGTTCACGTTTGTCTTCTAGTATACACTGCTGGAGGATAAATCTGTTAGCTTTCTTCAAGCTAGGAGCCTAGTGCATGTCAACAGAAATACTTGTAGAGGTCGGTGCAAAAGTACCGGACTGAGCAAAGACAAATTACACCACGACCAAGATCAGCAAGATGTCATTGTGACTCTAAAGAATACAAATACAAACAGGTAAGCGCATTTCTATAAGTGCTTTAACGTGAATCTGAAATCTGAAGATAAGATGCAGTTAATTGTATTGTACAGATTAAGATTGTTCTTTGTTTTACAGGGATATGCAGGGAATCTTCCATGAAGCTGGAGTAAACAACATGGTTAAGTCTTTATTTGCTCCACCTTTCTCATGACAAAAGTCAAAAGGAATGGGCATCCTCAGATATGTGGCCAGAACCATGGGTAGGATCAGCACATTTCGATCCTATCAGTTTGTCATTCTTCTGGCTGCTGCTCTTGCTGTGGTAGCTTTTTACTACTTTGGCACAGAGAGAGAAAACTTCTCAAGCACCACAAAGAGAATAAAGCAGACACAAGCCAGCCACAATGTCAACAGGAATGATGCAGATCTTACTGTGGACACCAGACTATCCCACTCACCAGAATCTGATCAAGAATATAGTGAAGCAGAGGAAGAATTTCGACCCCAAAACAGGAACGGTGGACCTGCTGCCCAACAATATCACGCACTAATGATGTTTACTAAAGTGGACAAGAGCCGGAGCCTGCAAGACAAATTCAAGGTGGCGATTCTGTCAATGATGAAGCATGCGCACTTTGAGGAGGGAGAGGTGCTGTTCCTGCATTTTGTCAGTGACCCGGCCAGTCAGCAATGGGGGGAAAGCATGCTTCAGGAGTTTCTGTTGGATGCAACGTTTAAATATGAGGTAGGTTTAGTACTGTACCACTCAACACAAGGGGGCAGCATTGGTCTTCAAATTATTCTATCTCCTGTGATCCTTTGCTAGGATTAGATCCATCTCTATAATGCCAAAAGCCCTGCCCCAGTTCTCTTTATTTGTGTGCATCACAGACCGCAAGCTCATTTTTTAGAGATTACTTATGCCATTTATCATCCATTGGCAAAGTCTTTTACTGCTAATTGTCTGCCTTACTTGAATCATGAAGACGCTGAACTGGATTGAGTTTGGTACTTCTACGATGAATAATAATGAATTAATTAACTAATTAAAGAAGCACTTTATTTGAGCCATTATCCCTGATGAACATAAACAAAAGCTCATGAATTTTGGCACAGTGAACCGGACTAGTGTATGCAAATTCGTGGTTGAAGGAAGTCGAGTAAAGAATGCCTCTATAGCGCCCCCATGTTTATGACCCCTATGGGACCCTGGACACACTTACTTTGGCAGAGAGCAATGAATCTTGGTACAGTGATTCTCCACAGTGTACCCAACATAAAATACTGTTATGACCCCACCCTACAACAAACAGGAAGTCGGACATTTCAAATTGAAATTCATCAATGTCCACATAGTGTATATATTGTCTTAGTAGACTATTAATTAAGACAAAGATGAGACAAACTTACTGGCTGAACAGTGAAATTTAACAGATTTTTGTTTTAGACTAAGACTAAATAAGACATCCAAAATCCTCTCAATATTGTCAGCGATGGATAGAGCAAAGTTTAAAATTTGCTTCAGGATTTAGTTACTCTTTAAAGAAATGCAATTATTATAACTTCCAACATTTCAGCTGATGTTTCCCCGCTCCTGTCTGCGCCTCTTTGGGCCCTCTGGTGGCCGTTCCCCTCACTGCACCCCTCTCCAGCAGCTGTTGCCCGCACTGATGAAAGCGGCCGGCTGCATCCGTAATGAGCGGCACATTTGAATATTGTCTTTTTTAGCGGAACTTTGGGCTTTTTCTCCAGGGAGGGCCAGTGGGGATTGTATGCAGAAGAGCGTGTATGTTTGTGTGTGTATGTGTGTGTGTGTATGAGTGTTTAATGCAGAATTCACAGCCTGCTCATAGTGAAACTTTTTGTGGAGCGAGGAAGCCACAACAAAAAAGGGTTTTCTGAGAAGATCTGGAGGTGGATGCTTCAAATAATAGGCCTCTCTGCTCCGTCTCTGCCTTCAGCTAATAAATACATGCTGTAATTGCAATGGGTACAATTGAATTTTATTAACCCACGAGGGACATTACTTGGTCATTCAAGCAGGCAAGTCTGTACTTTTTCTTCTTCTTTGGGCTCTGCTTAAAGCTTTTGTGCAAAAATATGTTGGAATATATAGACCCTTTCAAAGCTTGTAATCAGAAAGTTCTACATTCCGGAATGGAAGCAACTGGAGGCAAGATCATAATACATTTTCAATGGAAAAATGTGCATTAGCCTCAAAATATCACAAATTAAGATGATTTTGACAAATGACGAACCACTCTGCTACATGTAGGTGATGTCAGAGCCTGGTTAGGAAACATTAGTGAATGTACCTCACATTGTATGTTTATTTAAGTCCTTACAGAATTATTGATGACCACAGTATTTTTTTTCATTGCATGTTCATAATCATTCTACCCTTCACCACAAATCACGCTATTTTGTAAAGTTTTGCTCCAGTCGCCCCCAAACATTTTAAAGGGTCTATAGGCAGCATAATACCAAAGTCAAGATGAACAATTTATCATGCATACGTTAATAATTATGAACTAACAATACCAAAGGTAGAATGTGGATAGAAAATAATAATTGCAGGAACAATGGCTCTACATCCCAAAATATTGCGGTAATTACACATTCACTTTTCATAGCATATGTATAAGGCTATGCAGGCACGCTATTAATATATAGACTATATTTCTTGCAAGTATTAAAGCCTTGTATGATGATATTTATTATACTAGTAGTTATCATACACCGAAAGCACTGAAAATACACACGGGTAATGTCGACTATATCCTCCTAAACCTAAACCCACTTTGACCCTTCTCGATTGAAGCACGCCAAGTCTGTGTAGAATATTTTAAAAATGAATCAATAGTGCAAATCTCGTTCTTTCGTCTTTACATCTGAATAAACGGATATGGCAAAAAGTTCTCGCCTCTAAGCTCGTTGTTTATTTCAGTTTTATGTTGTATTTTTTCCCATCATCCAAGACGTATAGACTCGTATGTTAAAAAAATGCATGTGGCATAGTAACACTTGTAAATCACAGATATATATTTTTACCGTAGGAATAATGGGCCATTTTTCGGTGCGTAAAAAGCGCTCCATCCACGCTCGTTCTCCACACACACTGTTGTTCCAAACACTATAAACGTGAGCGAGTGACAAAAACAGCTGGATTACCTGTGGGGCTCGTGCACCTGCTCCTGCTCGTGCCAACTGTCAATCACACGCGCACGGACGGAGATCTACGAGCGTGGACATATGGAACGGTGCATGCGCGCAGAACTGAAGCAAAGTCACCGCGGAGACGAACGTGTGATGTGCGCCACGAGTTATTTTTACCTTCTATAGCATTTGTTTGCGTGGCTAAACGTGTTTATTTTTTTTGTCCAGGCATTCAGAAGTTTAGATCACTCTATATAGAATCACGTCTATCGGAGCTGTCACTATTGCGCCTAGTTTCCACATTTGGATTCAATCTGTTGCTGTGAGATTCGTCTCATACGCGCACAAGTCACCGCGGTGCGCGTCTGTGGCTTGGCTGTTCACAGAAGAAACGGCAAGAATTTATAGAACGGGCAAGAATAATTTCTAAATGTGTTAAATATATATATTTAGAGTGGTCCTAGAGGGCGCATTAATTACGACCCTACTTTCATGATATGTCTTAATCCATTTTAATTTTCCATCATTTTTACCCAAAACTCTGTTATATGTATAAGATGAATAAGTCAAAACATTTTTACCATTATAATATTTTGCCACAATCCTATACGCTCAGATAGAATCCGCAAAGCATATGTTTTTTTGTTTTTATGTGACTATTCATACAATAAATCGTATAGAAAGTCTTCAGTTGCGTCAAAAGCGCAATAATAAACGGCTTAATGCCTCTATATGAGCGACTTACCAGCGAGAAGCCCTGTTTAAATTTGAATTATGTGCAAACAGACGAACAGACTGCGGCGCGTGCTCGTGTCGCGGCCGCGCGCCTGCCTCCCAACCTCACCGGGATTTCCCCTAAGTTCGTGTTTTCTCATTAAGTCTGTCAAAAATCCGTATGTTTTCATTACGCAGGTGCATGTGCGAGCGGGTGTGCTTGAAAATACGTGAGTGAGACAGAGAGAGAACAAGGGAGCACGCGCCTGAGGTTATCTGTGCACGCGCTATGGGCTTCTTTTCGTGCGTCAAGACAGTCCAGGGTGTCCAAAATCTGTTCCAAGAGCGCACGGAGGACCTCAGCGCACACACTCACAATGTTGCCTGCTTTGAAATGATTTAAAACTGATCAAACTATTTAATCTCTTTTCATGTTTACCATGTGTCACATAATTGACATTTTCTTAATGATATTCTTTTAAATTGTTTATTTCTTTAACACAGTGGTTCTCAAACTGTGGTCGGGGTACGGGATACTCAACAGTCTTTCAACTGTATTACTGTACTTGTGAGGGCTTGAGTTTGATGTGCAAACAACTTCTTAGTCCTGGTTTAGTCCTGGTTCAGACCTGGTTCAGACCTGGTTTAGTCCTGGTACAGACATCGTATAGTCCTGGTTTAGTCCTGGTGTAGTCCTGGTTTAGTCCTGTTCAGACCTGGTTTGGTCCTGGTTCAGACCTGGTTTAGTCCTGGTTTAGTCCTGGTGTAGTCCTGGTTTAGTCCTGTTCAGACCTGGTTTAGTCCTGGTTTAGTCCTGTTCAGACCTGGTTCACACCTGTCTTGCTTAGGTTCATTTTTGTCAAAAATAATACATGTTATGCAAAATATTCTCTGAAAATGTACTTTATGTGAATGAACCACTGCTCTGCCATGTTTGGCAAGTTTCAACAATCAAAAACATAGATATACGTCTTTGTATAGGCTACTTCAATGTTTTGGATTCAATTTCTGGTTAACATTTGCATCCAACTCCATCCAAAACCTCAATTTAAGGTGCATGTGTCTACAATCATTGCGCGCAGGTATACACACCCGATCTCTGCTTTTCATCCCTGTGCGCGTGCGTGACTGTGTCTGAGTGCGTGCGTGCGCTTCACTGGCCTCACTTCATCCACTTATGCAGAGACCCTCCGCTCAGCCTTCTATAGTGCGTAAAGATTGAACATGAACGCCACCTCTTTGGGGGGGGGGGGGGGGGGGGGGGGGGGGGGGGGGGGGGGGGGGGGGGGGGGGGGGGGGGGGGGGGGGGGGGGGGGGGGGGGGGGGGGG
>JAVQKC010072239.1:0-22477 GCA_036025475.1 Philypnodon macrostomus | reverse complement strand
CGTATGGGGCAGACATACGGGGCAGACGTACGGGGCAGACGTACGGGGCGACGTATGGGGCAGACATACGGGGCAGACGTACGGGGCAGACGTACGGGGCAGACGTATGGGGTCGTTTTCGCCCATATACACTTTGCTGTCGGGACGACAGCACAGGCCTTGTTTTTTATAGAGACAAATTGGAACACATGAGTTATAGAGTTATAGGTCACCTCCAAGTGTGGGAGTTTGTGAGAGGTGTGGGGTTTTACAGTGTTTAACATCTCCACACATATGTTGACACAAGACCTCAACACACAGACAGTATATTTTACTGTTGGGGAGCTTAGAATCTAGAGGGCCATTGAACAGACTGCATAAGCATGGCAAATGAATTTATCCTGCACAAGCGCAAGTGAAGTATTTTCATGTCATCAAGTTACACTTACAACGCCCTTAACATATAAACATGCTGTCCACTTTATTAGGTAGACCTCGTACCTAATAAAGTGGCACCTGTATGGTATTCTGTTGCAGTTGCTCCATGTTTTTGTGCATTCGGAGATGGCCTTCTGCACAAGTTGACGTACCGAGTTATCTGAGCTAATGTTGCCTTCATAATATCTCAAATGAGTCTCAAACCTCTTACATCAACAAGAGATTTTTGCGCACAGAACTGCCACTCATTGTATATTGTGTTTCTTCTCGGTAATCTCTAAAGATGATTGTCTGCAAAAATCCCAGTAGGTGATCCATTTCTGAAATACTGAACGGTCCACCAACCGCACCTTGTCACCAGTCTGATCCTTGGTTGGAGCTTGGTTAATTTTGAACATATAACATAATGTTCACGCCACAGTTATATTACAGCATTTCACAAATGTAGGATATTTAGGATGAATCAGTTAAAGTTCTATTTAATTTCAGGAGTATCAAATTCAAATATACCTAACTCTTTGTGACTATTATGCAGTTAAAAAGCTCTACCTAATAAAGTGGCCAGTGATTGTGGAATTGGGAGATAGAGCATATGCCTTGGAGGAGGCCTGTGCTATCAGGTGCTATTAGTATTAGTAATAGTATTAGTATTAGTAAGCATGTTCTGATAAATAAAGTCACAAACACACTCACTTTAACTTCACTAATGACCAGTTATTTTGACTTCTGTGGTCTGTCCGGTATGTACTACTACTATCTCATTATTTATTCACTGTAAAATTTTAACATTACTAAAAAGAAAAATGCTAACCAACTGACTTAAAATACTAAGTGATGCCAACTCAAATACACCATTTAATATTTGTTCACTTAATTTGACATTTGAGAATATATTGTGTGGGATACAATTGGATATACAAATTTAACTTAACAATACATAAATATACAATGTGTGTGTGTATATATATATATATATATATATAAAATAACAATAGTCATGGACATTGAAAAGCTATTTCAAAAGATACACGTTTAATTAAATGCAGCTGCCCATAGAAGCACACATTGAAAGTTATTTGTGATTTAACTTGAAAACTAAATGTAGTATATATGTAGGTTTTCAAATTACACAGTGCACAGGTGTAAACTTTGTAGTGTTTAAAATAGATCACCTTGTGTCTTAGTGTGGCTCTTCCGACCCTAGTGCCCTCCCTGACTCTTACAGGTCTGGACGTGCACAGCTGCTCCTCCACTAGTCCCTCATTGTCTTCCCCTGACATCACTGAATCGCTCACACCTTTTACCATCATCTCAGTAATCATTATCATTATCCTTCCAACATTAGGCTTCTTCTGACTGCATCACATTTGGCTGATTTCCTCTCCAGACATGAGGCAAGAGAAGACTTGGGGATAACCGGAACACACACACACTTGTGGGGCGGATGCATAGTTTTTTGTGAGCCATTACTGCTGCTTGTTAGCTCACATCCTCCGAGAATAAATTGTGAAAGAATAAATCACTTGATTGAAGGATTTGGATGTCATATTAATATTGTATTTATAAGGATCTATTATCACCAGGTGTGTTCTTTTCTTTGTCCAATCATTTTCAGTTAAATACTAGCTTTGCTTCCAGATAACGGTTCACAGTGATTAGGTCACTTGGGAATGAGCAGGAGGCCACTTTATTAGGTATACCTGTTTACCTGCTACCTAATAAAGTGGCTAGTGAGACTGACCTCTACTATCCCATATTGTGATATCTGCTGCCATCTGCTGCTTGGTCTTGGATACATGTTTCCCCTAACGGTATCATTGAAAACATAGGTTCACCTTTCACTGCATGGTGGGGCCATTCTAAAGCCCTGGTCATGCAATCGGTGCATAATAATCAAAGGAAGCTTTACTTTGTTATTGTTAGAGCTTAAAGCAGGAGCACTTCACTTGAGTACACTGAAAGACAGAAAACACATGTACAATAGAGAAAGCTCATTGGTGGAGGGAATGCATTAGCGGCTCTCCAAAGAACTGAGGACAGAGGCTCTGTTGTGTTGGTGGGGCTAGCACCTGGCACAGGAAGGTAGCGGTGGATGATAAAGGCTGTCAGAACATATTAAGATCATGTGAATTTCAAACAAAAGCCGTATCAGCCACATAAGATCTTCCACTAATGAGAAATAGAATACTAGACCACATGATATTTTATGATATTGGGTTACCATCCATTCTCATGTAGGTCTTTTGGGTCTAATATGACCAGTGCCGTATGCATGATGTAAACCCTTTCCCATGGGAAAAATTAACTTTCAAGTAATGTGAGTGGACCTCAATCATCAGCAGCCAGAGCCTAGGCTTGGTTTGGCCTGGTCTACACAAAGCACTGGTTTCCTGCATGAACCTGTTGCCCAACTCTCCTGCTGTGTTATTGTTGGCCCAGACACACTGCCACTACAATCAGAGAGGCCTGACCGATATCCTTTCAAAATTCCTCAAAAACAGGAACATGGAGTGGAATCTGCCATTTGTTGTGTTTAAACGGACTATTTTCCTGTATTAGGCAGACAATACTGCTGTGTTGTGCTGTCTACTATTGTGATTCGGTGAGGACATGGAAATGAACTCATCTGGCTGATGAGACACAAATGTTCCACTCATTAGAACAATTTGACAATCGACACCTATTGCTTGGGCACATACACGAATTGGCACCTGCGTCAATGACAGAATACGCCACCTGGAAAACAATCTCATTTTTTCCATCTCTACTCTTCAAGCTAAATTTATACATACAATACATATTCTGTAGCCTTTAATATAACAAATAGCCTATTTATAATGTTATAATGTTAAATGATTTCTCTTTTGGCTTGACTCCCATAAATAACATATTCTATGACTGTTAGAAAGTGGCTTCATTCAACAAGTAAAACAAATATATTTTCTACAGCAACTCAATTACACATGTCACTCAAGATGCCTATCAGAGCACTATTCAGTCACCTCACACACACAGACACGTACACCCTTCTGCTGGAATTCATGGCATCGAAGAAAGCATGTTTGGTGAGCTCCTTTACCGTTTACCCGTGATGCTTTATGAGATAAAAGATAAAAAGGACATTGCTGCATGCTTCTGTCATGAAGTTTGAACATTAAAAGACTGCAAACTGTCCTGATACCTGTCACTTCCTTATGAGTTTATTTACCAAGGTTAATGAGATGGGAAATGGTCATCCTCAGACTTACTGCAGGGGATTGGATGAAGACCTAAAATCATTAGTATTTTTAAGAAAAACTACAGAGAGTTGTCTTGATTTTGATTCCTTTTACTCCTCCCCAATAATGACACTATTTATTTACCTGGTAGTATGTGGTAAACATAAAGCAATCTTTAAATGTCACAATGTTCGATGTATTATTGTTATTGAAGATTTTACTACCATGACGTAACGACATGTATGTACGACACAAATGTATGTTTCTTTTTGTTATATACCTTTTTCCTTATGGATATGTGTTATCAGTTCTAATAAAAATAGACCACATTCAAAACCATTGTCTGAAAAGTTCATTTTGCACAATGCAGGATGTAGAGAGTAGAGTACAAATGCACACAGATGCCAAAGTACTGGGTTGGGCCATTCCAGTAAAAGTACAATTAGCTAACCTTTACACATGATCTGCAAAAAACATTATGCTGTCTATTATGTTTACTAGTGCATCTCCTGTTTCAGGAAGTGACAGACAAAATTATTGAAAGGAGTATCCTCATACTTTAGGTGTTTATCATTTCATAAACTGTGAAAATATAGATTTTTTGTTTGTTTGTTTTTATATCTCATTGCTGTAAAAAAAAAAAGAAAGATTAAAAAATATGGACTTAAGCCTTAAATACTTCACCAAATAAGAGCAAAAAGGAGAAGAGTCCCCCTCACCTAGACTGACCCGACACCCAAGCACCCCCAGACAGTGTAAATGCACCACGGCTAATAGGTCTATTATGCATTTTATTGTTGGCATCCAGTCCGGGCAGCAAAGTAAGCATGTCATTGTGCAGGGAAACATGTTTCCTACTGTATATATGACAATAAACACTTCTTGAATCTTTGAAAGCACACATCCCAAAGGTCTCGCGCTCATGTATGGCCCCGCCCATCTCTGTGGCGCGTGTTTGTATCAGACGCGCTCCTCCTCTGTTCCCGTGCTTTTCTTCTGCTCATCACAGGAGCGCTCAGGCACCTGTAATCGCGCTGTTATTTCTGTATCTGGGACAATATGGACTACTGAGACGTGGATTCTACCGTATTGAGCTGGGCCGGCGGCAGAAGTGACGCTATTTTGTAAAAGGCAAGTGTAGCCTTCTGTTTGTTGGCGCAGTCAGCAGCAGATTATCTGGACATGTGCCTTGTTGCGTGTTTTAGCGATTAGCTCCAGAGGTGGGTAGTAATCAGTTACATTTACTTGAATAACTTTCTGAATAAATTGTACTCCATAGAGTATCTTTATTGCACAATACTTTTTACTTTTACTCGAGTAATAATGTTTTGAAGTAAGAGAATACGCTTACTTTAGTAAAATCTTGGAAATCTAGAGTAGGAGTACTTTTACCCACCTCTGTGTGTCATGTAAGAACAGCTTTATGTGAAAAATGTGATGATGTGGAAATTGTATCTAACAAGACATAGAAGTAAAGTAAAACCATTTACCCAGAGAGCGTGGACCTTAGTTAACTGCATGTGTAAAACAGATTCTGAATTATTGGGGATTTAATATTAGCCTATAGGTTAATGTAACATTTGCAATTTAAGTTTCTGACAGAAAATGATTAGCAGTTGAGACATACATGTCAGGTGCCCTTTATGATGACTCCTCTGTGCCTTTAAATATTTTAGATCTCTATCTAGCTATTGTTGATGAACAATCACTCTTATCTGTACTTTGATGTGAATCACTGTCGCCGTTTGTATGAGATTATAAAACATGGGTTATCACAGTAAGGCCTTTTTTTAAAATTGATTAATATTTTGTCTTTGGTTTGAGCAGTGGCTGTTTGAAGGTATCAAGTCACACTCTTGTAATAACATAGCTACTACTTCACTGAGGGCTTAGGCCAATTATCAATATATAATCATTCAAATAAATGTCAAAGGTTGTTTAAAAGGAGTGTTTTGGTGCTGTCTTAGAGGATGGAGGCTGTGTTGAATGAGTGGCTTTGGCGGGACGACCTATGGCTTCCTCCAGGGACGCGCTGGGAGGACGTAGAGATGGAGCCGGACGAGGGGCACTTTCCTCGACCCAAGGACCTCACCTACACTGTACCTGTGGCCTTCGCCTTCATCGTCTGCAGATATATCTTTGAGAGGTCAGGTGAACCGAGAGTGCAAACACATGACAGAATCAGACACAAGGAATACTTATGCTGTTTAACAATAACCTACCTGTAAATGATTCTTATATTAGATGTGGGTTATAGGCATTTTACATGTCATAGTTTAGCTGATAACGACAACAAAAGCATGTAATCTGCAGTAGATGTGATCTGATCTGATGAGACTGACGTGAAATACCATGATGTAAAAATGATGCCAGTGATTACAGATTCTCACACAGTCCTGTATAAATTGAAAATATCACGAGCAACTCAGTATTGTAAAGACGTCATGTCATGTTTGTCTCTGACATATTTGACATTTGTTATTAAACCAGGAACTGATGAAACAATAGGAGCTTCTGTTTTCACTGTTGATGCTTATCTGTCGCCTGATGTGAAAATGCAATAGTATACAGAATTGTTGTTTTGTTTGGTCTGAGTAGTTGTTGTTATTTACATCTGTCAGCAGGCAGGTGTGTCCGTGTGATCGTCTGCAGACTCTGTGTTGTGGAGGGACACTCTTGTAACCATACACTCTGTATGTCTGTGTCATGCTGCTGTGACCTTTTCATTGCCTCTGATGTCTCCATTCTTGTCCACTTCAGCTTGATTATGCCTGAGATAGAGTTACACAATGTGACACACACATAAAGACAATTATTATCACTGTCACACATCTTTGTTCACTGTCTGTCTGGCTCCGTATCTATAACACATGGAGATCTAGTTTCTCTTGGTACCCTGTCATCGAATAACCAAACCATCTGTCACCATAAACCCATGGGAGCTTTTGTGCACACGTTTAGGGGCTGAATAATGAAATGTATCCGTTACTTCATTTTGTAATATGATGATATGCGACAACCGATTATTAATTCATATCTTCATTCATTCTGTCTTCTCAGGATTGTGGCCGTACCGTTGAGCAGACTTTTAGGTGTAAAAGACCGTATTCGAGTTCATGCATCAGCTAATCCAAAGTTGGAGGCCTTCTACAGAAACATCAGTCATCAGCCGTCACAGGTTAGTGCTTTTACCACTTATAGGCTTCTCTGGGCTTCAAAGAATGTAAGTGGGCATGCGTCTTTGTTCATCATTCTTTTATTTTAAAACCCAAACGTTTAGTACAACTGTTACTTGAGTGCTTCATGTGGTGCAGACAGGTGAGTAATGAGTCAGGGCAGACACTATAATGTATAATGTGAAGACGGACCTTGTGTAAAATCAAACCTGTCTGAGAGAGCTTAGTACAATTTAGCCAATCACAAGCCTTTGCCTTGTCTTTTATTTAGCATTTCTGTTTAAATGAATTTCTGTACTTTTCAGAGTGAAGTGTTGAGTTTAGAAAAGCGATGTGGACTGTCTCCAAGAAAAATCCAGACCTGGTTCAGACTCAGAAGGAACCAGGATCGACCAACTAACACCAAAAAGTTCTGTGAGGCGACGTAAGATTCTGTCAAATGCAATAAATGAACTTTATAAATCTCTGTGCATGATATTTTTAACCAGTATTTGATTTTTTTTTTCCTCTGTGTAGCTGGCGATTTGTGTTCTACTTTGTCTCATTTACTGCAGGCCTCAGCTCATTAATAAATGTAAGTGTGAATCTAAGCATCATAGTTTCCTACAACATGATGTTGTTAGAAAAATAAGGTTATACATTACGACGTAAATGACTTCTGTCTCTAGACTCCATGGTTCTGGGATCACACAGAATGTTGGAGGGGTTATCCAAAACAGGTGAGCACAAAGTAGCACGTTGTGTTTATTCAAATCATTTATTCAAATAATTAAACCTGTTGGAGCACTGTGCTGATAGATCAGTCTAGACTGATGTGTACACCCACACTGCAACCTTACACTTTCTCTACACTGGTGCTTTCTCCACATACATACATATGTGCGTATGTGCTTGACTTTGTGAACTCAGTTTGTGTAGATGACGGCTGGGTGCCTGCCAGTCAGCATTCCTGTTTCGGTCATGGCCTCCAACAGAAAACTTTACAGAAAACCTTCTTCTATATCTTCACTGATTACTCCTAAGAGCAGTGTTGAGGTTATGAGGTCTTATGATTGGTTGATATTTGTATTGAACTTCCTGTCATAGTGTTGCTGTGACTACTGACAGCTCTTTATTTCAATAACAGTGTAATACATCATTTTACATGGTTTTAAGGCTTTATCTAAACAAACACCAGTATTCATTTTATTTCCTTTCCTGTTGCAGGCCGTGACAGATGCTCATTACTGGTATTACATCCTGGAACTTGGATTTTATATCTCTCTGCTTATGCGTGTCTCTGTGGACGTCAGGAGAAAAGTGAGTTAGTGTTTTGACCATTTTAATGGATGTACAATCCACCCATGAATGCACTAGTCCGTTATCCTATTCTAGACTCTTATAATGTAGCAGCCATCATCATACATTACTTTGTTGTATAATTTAGCCTCCAGGTAAAACCTCGTTCACGTCTTGCTTGTGTTCAGGACTTTAAGGAGCAAGTGGTCCATCACATCGCGACTATATTCCTCATTGGATTCTCATATTGTGCCAACTATGTGAGGGTTGGCACGCTTGTGATGGTGGTTCATGACTCTTCTGACTTCCTGCTCGAGGTGACTGCTCACATTCAAATAAACTAGTTCTGCAGAAAAAACACACATTTACTGGCACTAAGGATTTTAAATACCTCAATACATATGACAGGCCATATATACCACTTTAGTTCAAAGGTCACAGGAGTTCAACAGAGGCTGAGTTCACATCATAAACATATGGCCCACTGTGCTTTCTCCTGAAAAGCTGTACAGTTTTCATAATAAAACAGCTCTGCAGTCTCCTACTACATGAATGCCTCATATTTCCAGTTTATGTGACACAGTTTTGCCCTGACAGTTTAGAGATATCATCTGAAATCCTGTCAGAGCATGTGACCAGAGGAGTGGCAGGGTGTAGTACACTAGATTACACTGCTACTGTGACACTTCACTGTGACACTTCACTGTGACACTTCAGTTCACTTCAGTTTATAAATATAGTTAAATAAGAAATAAACAAATACAACTTAATAAGGCACAAATTCCCTCATTATTATATATTTCTTCCTTTCTATATAAATATTTATTATAATTTGCTGATAAAGCCTTTTGGAACATCCATCATTGTCCATCATAATTACTCTAAGAATGGTTTAATTATCATTTAATGTTTGCCAAACGTTATTAAAGGTTCTGTATAGGGTAACAGTCATTAAAGAATGACAGAAT
The DNA here is from genome assembly GCA_036025475.1 of Philypnodon macrostomus. Taxonomy (NCBI): domain Eukaryota; kingdom Metazoa; phylum Chordata; class Actinopteri; order Gobiiformes; family Eleotridae; genus Philypnodon; species Philypnodon macrostomus. The sequence goes on along the minus strand of JAVQKC010072239.1, from coordinate 13,420 downwards.
GCAATGTCACCTGAATTAGTATCTCTCTCTCTCTTTCTCTCTCTCTCTCTTTCTCTCTCTCTTTTTATGAAGTCTGCCAAATTGCTCCACTATGCAGAATTGACCGCGATATGTGACACATTGTTTGTCATCTTTGCTGTGGTATTCCTGTTCACAAGGCTCGTGGTGTTTCCTTTCAGGTAAACACCAACAAATATTTTGTTTATTTAGTTTTTGGGGATTAGCATCAAAACAACTTTATGCAGACTAAATCTTCTTTTGTGTTTGTTTGTAGAGTGGTCCACACAACCCTTGTTGTCTCTATGGATTTTTACAAGCCATTTTTTGGGTATTATTTCTTCAATGCCTTACTGTTAGTTCTACAAGGCCTGCACATTTTCTGGGCTTATCTCATCATCCGCATGGTCTGGAAGTTTGTCTTCATGGGCAAGGTAAGAAGCTTGGAGGGTCGTCACCTTGTAAATATGCAATTAAAAAATATATTTCTTTTTAAGGTGGAGAAAGATGCGCGCAGCGATGAGGAGAGCGAAGGGGATGAGGAGGAAGAGCCTAAAGATGAAGGAAGAGAAGGCAGCTTGGAACAAAGGAAAGGTTCAATTAAACTGGCATCACTGGCAAATAACTGTGTCCTGAGCAACCTGACCAACCAGAGGAGCATCAGCAGCAGGCAGCCCAAAGCCAGATAATGAATCATGCTGACAATTTCCTACTATTTTTGTAAATACACAATAATATACATAATCTGGCTCTTTTAACAGTTTTAAAATGAAATGATAAGCTCCAACTTTGTGTGCACATGCAGATTGTACTTTGATAGATTGTAGTGAATTTCTTTTTTGTTTAAGTTTAAGATTCACATGAACACACCGAGTTGTGGTAGTGTTAGAGTTGTTATAATACTGTAAAAATGTCATGAGACTCATACACTGCCCAGCATATATGTATATAGCGCCCTCTTGTGCTTACAGCCTGAAAGCAGACTTGATCAATACTGCTCTGCAAATATTGACAGCCATATCTCTCTGTGTTAAAATGTGTGTTAAAAGTGACATGATGCAGTTATTTAACTCAACTTGTGTTCTGTGCCTTGGCTGCTATTTACAAATCTCTGACACAGTGTGACTGTTAGAGTTGATGTCATATTAAATTACTATAAAACTGTGTTTTTGTTGAGATCTGTTTATGTTATTTGTGTTTATTTTGTATAAAAAAAAATGCAAAACACAGCTCTGATTGCATTTGAATGTATTTATTATGATTCACAAAAGAGGAAAGTTCTTTTCTGTTCAACCACATTATGCCATTTACAATAAAGGCTATTTTGGATGATTCCTGTACGAACACTGACTTAAAATCACTTGTTTAAATTAAAAAAACACTCCCGAGTACCACTAACTACAAATTGTGTACTACGACTTACCAGACCCCATTTTGAGTCGCCGTGTCACATGACATTTTACATTCTCATTGAGATTAACAAGTGATTTTTACTGTGACACACCCTCGGATTGGCACTGAGCAGGGTATAGCATTATCAACTTCAATACATGTGTCTATATAAGGGTCAAGCAGCACCATGTTTGGAAATGCTTTGTTACTCTTCTTCTCACTAACCAGGTACATCTGCCCCAGGACAGTGGTGCAGCCACAGAAGAACTTTCTCTCCAGACAGTCTTCCTCCAACAGTGTCCACTCATCTGTGTCCACATCAAAACGCAGAGCGTAGCCTCCAAACAAGTAGAGAGCACCATTCAGCTCTGTGGCAACTACGTCATATCTGAAACAATTTGACCAGTGGACATCTTTTTGTTGAAATCTGTCACATGAATTTAAAATGAGAATGTGAATTTACTCACCGAGGAAATGGAGAATAGGACACTACATCCCACTGGTCCTTGTCCACTACATACCGCTGGACTCCACCGTAAGCCTCTCCATTTTCATCCAGACCACATGCCACATAGATGCAGGATCCCAGAGAAGCAGCTGCTGCCCTCTCCACAGCCCTGATTATAGGACTAACAGACACCCAGCCCTCTGTGCCCAGGACAAGTGACTCCACATCATCCACCAGGCTCTCATCCATAGAGCCTCCAATAACATACACCACACCATCCAGTCCTATGGAGCAGTGACTGTGTCTGGACTTTTGTAGTGCTGGCCCCTCTGCCCAGCGCTGGTTTACACAGTTATAAATGTGTACCCAGTCTACACTAAACCATAGTACGTCTCTGAAGTATCCACCTGTCACTACCACACTGTCCCCTGTGGATAGAAATAGTACAAACAACTAAAGAATGACACATATTACACATTATACATTAGCATCATTATTTACTGTATCTCACCTACTGCTGCTACAGAGAACTGGGTGAGGTTCTTCTTCTGCAGAGGAGCACAGCTCTGCCATCGGCCGCTCAGAGGGTGAAACTGGAACAGACTCTGTGTCTCCTGGTCGTGTGGTCCACCCAAAATAAACAGTGTCTCTCTGCCCATGGTCCTGGGCAGTGATCTGCCTACTGCCCAGGAGGCTGGGAAGTGTTCATTCAGAGTACAGATCAACTTAGCCCTGGGGTCAGAGCTCTTCATCCGAGTCAAAAGTTCAGTGATAAATTGTACTGAGAGACACTCTGGCCTCACAAGCTCAATGAGCTCCAGGAAGTGTTCTTCTCTTTTTGGGTCAAATGCCACCCATCGTAAAGTGGCCTCCAGAACCAGGTCATCCTTTACGATGGTAAGATCATCACTGGACAGAAGATCGGCCACAGTGTCCTTAGATAGAGAGAGGAAGTCTTCCTCAGTTATCAGAGCAGAGAAGTGTGTGAGAGCGACTTGACGAGCTGCTCTGTAGAGATGTGAGCACCCCAGCTGCCAGGCATAGGCCATCATTCCCAGACAGTTACTGAGGTGCAGCTCCCGCTCCAGAAACTTACAGCACAGCAGTCTGGCATGTTCTAGTTGGAGATAGTCTGCTGTTTCAAGGATCCCAAGAACATTGTCTCTGTCCAAAGCTAGACTCAGTGTTCTGCTGTACTCCATCAGTGTCCTGAAATGACTCAGGTTCACCCCTTTAATCACGACTTTGTTTCTGTTGCTCTCGAGTCCACAGCCAAAGAACAGTGCCCTGAAGTAGGGACTCTGGATGGCCAATTGTTGGCGGTTGACAAAGAAATCTTCCTGTTGCACCTGCAGTATGACATCTGGTATAACATCTGCCTCAATGTCCTCAACATCTGATTCATCCAATTCACCCTCCTCATGTCTGTTTATCTGCTCAGAGCAAACACACGTCCTCTGCATAGTGCCTCTTCCTCTCACTGGTCACCAACACCAGCTGGTGGTATAAATAGATCACCTCTCACGTCTGCACATATGCAACAGAGAAATGAGGTCAGTTTGGAAAATGTTGGTAATTATAAACAGATGCACTATAAGAGAAGGAGCCTTCCGTATATATATGTATATATGTATATATATGTATGTTTATGGTATGTGTACACATATCTCTTACACACTGTCAAACAGTCCATTGACCACAGTGAAACAATAATTCAATTTCACATTTCTGTCGCTAGAGGCGCTAATAGATCCAGAGCGCATCCATAGGTCAAAGTTATACTTCCGTGTCATTCAGTCAACATGGCGGTGAGTTCGTATCGTCTTCATTTTCATTTGTATTAAAATTCGTTTTTTTTCCTCTCTTTGTTATATTTCTTTGAGCTATTATTCTATGTTAACCCTTTTGTAAATGTGTTATTGTTTGTTAGTTAAAATTATTTGCTTATTTGAAGCGAAGTTGTCTGCATTTTTTATGTTCTTATATATCGTGTAGGATAAAGAAAAGAAGAAGAAGGAAAGCATTTTTGATTTGTCAAAATACATCGACAAGCCCATCCGTGTGAAGTTTCAAGGCGGCAGAGAGGGTAAGTACATGAGTCCTCCTCGGGGTGAGAAGCATACACGTACTATAAGGTGCCCTGTGTTTTGTCATTTTTAGCCAGTGGTGTCCTGAAGGGCTTTGATCCCTTGTTAAACCTGGTACTGGACGGCACTATAGAGTACATGCGTGGTAAGTATTAACTTAATATTTAAAGGGGTGAGGCGAGAACTGGTGTTACATAATCTCTAAAGTAACTCTACCTTTAATGAGTTTAGATTTTGCCTGTGTCTTATTTGCTTTGGTACAAAACGGTCAATCTTACGCTTCCCAACATGAAAAAATAAAACAAATAAATATCACTTTCAATAATCTAAATCCTTTTTAAGACCGTGGTAAAGCCTTTAGGTCAGAGGACAGAGGGTAGAAAGCACCAGAATTTGGGACATTGTCTAATCTTTGAAAACCCTTAATGTTGGTGATGCCATTTCTCAGGTTTCATTGGGTTGGGTTGCCAGATTGTATAATGTGCAGCAGGTTTGCACGAGTTTGCACATTTTTCTCAAACCTTCATAGGCTTCCCCCAGCTACCCCGGTTCACCACTTACAGCATGTACAATAGGTATCCCATTGAGCCCAGGTCTACCCTAAAAGAGAATCTTTAATCTCCGAAGGACGTTTCTGGTTAACATGAAATAACAATACACAGTGATATGTGAAACTGTGTGCACCTCCAGATCCAGACGACCAGCTGAAGCTGACAGAAGACACGCGGCAGCTGGGACTGGTGGTGTGCAGAGGGACCTCTGTAGTGCTCATCTGCCCTCAGGATGGCATGGAGGCAATACCCAATCCATTCATACAGCAGCAGGATGGCTAACATTAACTTTCCAGCTTTTTGTCATGTTCAGACTTTCATTCAGAACTCTTTGTGTTCTTAATTTTCCTAAATATTGTAAGAAAAAAGTTGGTTTATGTGCAAGTAACAACCTTCTGATGTAATGGTGACAAGAACTCTCAGAAGCACTTCATTTCTGTCTGTGATGTGGTAGTTATAATTTGACAGAGACACAGTTAAAAGAAGTGTTGATATTTCATTTTTTTCACCTTTCATGTCAAAGTATTTTTGCGTTTGGATAGTAAAATAAAACAAACATTCATATAGTGTGTTGTCTTATTAAATCCACTTTGTATTGTGTATAAGTGGATTATAATGTAAAATTAATAACTAGTGGGTGGACACTTAAAAAACAGAGGATTTGATTGTGATTGTAGGGATAAAAAGACTGTGTTAGATGTGAGCAGATAAGCCACTCGAGCTCGTCCACACCCGACAAAGACAAAGACCCAGTTGTTGTTTTAACACTGCAGGTGCTTTACGCCCTGAAGGGCAACAATGTCTGATTTATCCTAAAATAATGCACAATTGATTGCATGGCTTGGACTTGGATCCATTTTCATTTATAGGATAACGTTAATATGTCATTATAGAGTTGTGCTGTACATTGAATATTTACAACTAATAATAATCATGACTGAGTTGTGTTTGGGGGTTAATAAAGCTATTATTAAGGAGGTCCAAGTGAAGAGTGGTTGTAATCCTAAAAGGTTGCCAGGTGTTGTGATCCCTAACTTGGAGTAAAGTTAAAAAAGGCAGTCTTCCAAGTGCCTTAGCCCCTCCCTCCTCTGATGCTCAGTCACTGTGTCAATGGGGCACAAATGGAACAGCAACTACAGGATCCTCCGTCTGAGCTACCCCAAGAGCACTCTTTTAATTTTCATCCATTTACATTGCTGTACAGTGCACAAAGTAGCATATTTACCTAGAGATTACTATAGACACTCAGCTGACGCCTTTGTACATCGGCGTATGTAACCTAAATGCGCCTTTTACGCCCAAAAGGATCAGAGCTAATGGGAGGAGGGTGGTCGCTGAAGGGGATTTCTGAAGGGAGTCGTTTTGCTAAAGCAAACCTGAAAAGGTGAAGCTGCCGTGCACGCACACGGCACGCCCCTTGGCAGGTGGAACAAATAGCGGACAGTTCAGGATCGTTGCTCATCTTCAATCCATGCAAGTGTCCGCCAAGTTATGCACTGAGTCCGGGGGAAAGCTGTGAGTGTCGCCGTGCAGGTGAGTGGGTTTAGTTTGGAATAGTTTTCTCTCAAAAATGTAATAGTTAACGTGAAACGTGAAATAGTTATCTGCGTTCCCTCAAAACTCTCATTTATGTGATCGATCCACTACCAGTGTGCTCTTTGCCAAGTTTCATGGCTTCCCTGCTCTGCTTTACGCACTCGTGGCTTATCTCACCTAATTGAAGTACCTTCAGTTATTTATGGGCTATGTGCTCTAATTGCTCAACTGAAATGTGTTTTCTATTCTTTGTAATGTGCACATTTTTCAGTACACCTCACCTCTTGAAGACTCCTCCAAGCCTTTTATAGGTAAAAGAAAGTTAACCCTAAGACTGTATGTTATTTCATTTCTGGATCATTCAGTATTATTTATTTGATCAGGCAGAATGCAGTAAAGTGGGGCATGTGAATGGTGAGGTTGTCAGTGTGGCTCTATGATGGAGGTGAAGAAGGATGAAGGATGGTCAACTCCAGGAGCCTCCTCCAGACAGGGCTGCAGCAGAGGTGCCATCCTTGCCAGCTTTGTTTTCATCCTTATGGCCGGGGTCTTCGTGGGACTGCTTACTAGTGAGTCAATGGGCATGTAGAGAATTGTACTTTAAATAATGATAATAATTGCAGTCTTAATGTATTTCTTTGTTGTTGCCAGCATACCTTGTGCAGGAGCAGCATTATTTCATGGAAACAGTGGAGCTGAAAGGTCTGAACTATGATACAGCTTTGCAAAATGCAGACTCTGGGTTCTCCATAGTGTTGTCCACAGTTATAAAGTCAAAGGTAAATATTGACTTCCTATTTAAACCTTTATTATTGTTAACTTTATTTTACCTCATTAAATAGTTTATTAATTCTCCATTTTAGATCAAAAATATATTCTCTGCCTCAGCCATATCTGATCACTACGTTAATTGTGTGATTTTGGCCTATGGGTAGGTAGTGTCGGACATTTTTAATCACAATTCATACAAAATGTCCAATTTGTGATGCTTTTCCTTTTCTTCCAGTAATATTAATGGAGAAGTCATGGTGACGTTTCGACTAACCTTCAAGGTTTCCAAAATCCAGCAGTATTCAGACTCATATGTTCAGGACTTGCTGAGAATTGGCCTCAACTCAGTCATGCATGGAAGACCACTAGAAGTGCCAGAGTTTGGAGAGATCAAGGCTATCATCTTACTAGGTGCTGAAACGTCTATGGTTTAGAAGTAACAAAAACAAAATAACTGTGTATGTACTGTGTATGTACTCTGTATGTACTGTGTATTTGTTTTAGGAGCCAGTGGGAAGTCCTTTTATGCAATTGGGGGAGAGATGACAGGTGAGTTTAGTTTTTAATTAGCTTATCCTCAAGCCTAGGCTTAAATGTTCTAATATATACTTACTTCAAAGCCAAGTGTCCTGACAACACCTTTACCTGTGACAATGGAGAGTGTGTGACCAAACTGAATCCAGAGTGTGATTTCATAACAGACTGTGCAGATGGATCTGATGAAGCACGCTGTGGTGAGTAACTACTTTTTTGTGTTGTATTGGAACACAATAGACCTTGCTTACCCATAGTATCATCCATGTAGCCTGTGGGACCCGTCCGACTATGGAGAGCAGGGTTGTGGGAGGGGAAGATGCCCGACAAGGTGAGCTGCCATGGCAGGTCAGTCTGAGGCTTCATGGACGGCATACTTGTGGGGCGTCTATTGTAAATGAACGTTGGCTGGTCAGTGCAGCACATTGCTTTGAAAGGTGGGTATTTTTCTACTTCCACTCACTTTAAAACATACTAAATGTGGTATAAACCTGTTAATATGCACTGTTGTATTTAATAGGGACAATGATCCCAAAGAGTGGACAGCTCTTGTAGGGGCCAGACTGGTGAATGGTGAGGAGCACGAGTCTAAAATAGTGAACATCAAGTCACTGATTGTGAATCCAGATTACAACCCGATGACCACTGACGTTGATGTGACTGTACTCGAATTGGAAACTCCTCTCCCCTTCACCCCATACATCCAGCCAGTCTGTCTGCCCTCTGTGTCTCATGTATTTACCACTGGACAGAGCTGCATGGTGTCTGGGTGGGGTGCTCTCAACCAGTATAGTTGTGAGTAGGCATATAGAAATGGAATTATTAATTTTCTTAATGTAAGGTATAAATTGTACCATAATACATTTGTCCTGTGCTCTGCCTCTATAGCTGTGGCACCTTCCAATCTGCAGAAGGCAGTGGTGAAAGTCATAGACTCAGATGTGTGCAATAAGTCATCTGTGTACAGAGGGTCTATTTCTCAAAACATGATGTGTGCTGGTTTCCTGCAAGGCAAAGTGGACTCCTGTCAGGTCTGTGTGTAGTGTGTGAAAGTGTAACTTCAGAAACAATAGGTATATGATTTTGTGATAATATGAAAATAGAGAAAATGGAAAGCATTGGAGACAGGTATTATTAAGTTGCCCAATACTAGAACTAATGTAATAACTTCGATTACTTCTTGTGTTGTTTGTGCAGGGTGACTCTGGGGGGCCTTTGGTGTGTGAAGGGGCTCCTGGGAGGTTCTTCCTGGCTGGAGTGGTGAGCTGGGGTATAGGCTGTGCACAGATCAATCGTCCAGGAGTATATTCACGAGTAACCAAGCTCCGAAACTGGATTTTGAGCCACACAGAGGCGGAGGTAGCCAGTGAAAATACCCAGCATGTTGCCAGTATTCCAGCTTCTGTTCCGCAAGACACTTTTAACAATGTACATGATCCCTGGACAATAAGTTTGGACATGTTAGCTGAAACATCAATATCTGGTACAGTCTTTCAAACCAGAACAAATACACCTATTATTCTTTTTTATTATATACTGTATTTATGTGATTTCCAGTTACAAACTGCAGTGGGAACTTCCAATGTAGTGCAAGTGCATGCATTAACAAAATCAATCCAGAATGTGATGGCGTCACTGACTGTCCTAATGAGGCCGACGAGGTCAACTGTGGTGAGTTTGAAAGTATTCCTAGTTAGGATAAATGGTGAATGTTGCAACAAAAGGACAGATACTTGTCAAAAATATTCAAGCTAATTATTTGCTGTGGCATGTGACAAGTAACTTGTTGTTAGATTGTGGAGTACGTCCAGCACTGGGCTCTCAAAGGATTGTGGGTGGAGTAACAGCCCGGAGAGGGGAATGGCCTTGGATTGGCAGCCTTCAGTACCAGAAGCTTCACCGCTGTGGTGCCACGCTTATTCACAACAAATGGGTGCTGGCAGCAGCTCATTGTTTCAAGAGGTACTTAAACATTATAAGAAGTTTGCATTCAAACACAAGAGTAGTTATGTTACAGTTATCACCCACAGTGATCCAAGTCCCAATAAATGGGCAGTAAGCCTAGGATCTGTGCTTCGCTCTGGGGTTGGAGCTCTAGTCATTCCCATTCAGAGGATCATCATTCATCCAGGCTTCAACGGCTCAAACATGAACTTTGATGTGGCTCTGTTAGAGCTGTCAGTGCCTTCTCCCATGTCCTACACCATCCAGTCAATATGTCTGCCCTCTCCAGTGCACCGCTTTTTCAAGAGCACAGAGTGCTACATCACAGGCTGGGGCTCCATGAGGGAGGGTGGTGAGTAAAGAACTGTGTTTAAAGCACTGTATTATCATCATTATATTTTTATTACAATGTAACATGTTGTATCTATTACATTGTATAAAACATATATAGTTTGACAAATGTCCACTTCAGATAATGAACTTTCTTTACATTTTTACACAGGTTCACTGACTAACCTGCTGCAGAAAGCTGCTGTGAACATCATAGATCAGACTGACTGTCAGCAGTCCTATGGAAATGTGCTCACTCCCAACATGATGTGTGCTGGTTCTATGGAGGGAGGCAGGGACACTTGTTTGGTGAGATGTAGTGCATTAAAATAGGTGACACACAAACCTTTGAACTCAGGCTGGTTACTCTGAGAAACAGAGTTCCCTCCACAGTGAATGGTTATTCAGGTCAGAAAGTAAATCTGGCTCATTTCATCGTGACCTTTACAGAGAAAGCATCCCAACAATAGTGTAAAATACTTTCATATCACAAACAAGTGCCTTCAAGTGTTGCTTTTTAAAGAACTTTGCTGCACTTACGTTGCTTATCTGATGGGACAGAGTGGACTCTCCTTCCTAAAATACAGAGCTCTCCTTCTCACCTGCTCCCTCACTGTAATCTTCTTATGTAAGGAAACCCACATGCATTCCTGTCTCGGTCAAAGCACCTGGCATCTCAGCAGCTATTCATTCTCTTGTGCTCAATGTGTTGCCATCTTTCTCCTGCAAGATTTAGCACTTTATGTAATTAGTCCATTTTACTCTGAAAGTTTCAAAATAAAAACATTTCTCTCTTATTATTTCTCATTGTTATAGGGGGACTCCGGAGGGCCACTTGCGTGCCGTGAGGCCTCAGGCCAGTGGTTCATTGCTGGAGTGACAAGTTGGGGACATGGATGTGGAAGAATAGGTTATCCAGGCGTGTACACCCGGGTAACCTCAGTCAGGAAGTGGGTATCTTCATATGTGTCTTTGTGATAAACACAGAGCCTCAGTGGATACCAAGGAACAAACTCAAAACAGACAACTGAACTTTGACCTTGAGGTCATGGTGCTCTTTGACCTGTACTGTGCAATCAACTGGGACAAGCCTCAGAGTGTACCTAAGAACTACCATGGATATTTATTTCATTTATTTATTTTTGCCAAATTGTCAATAACTGTTTTACACCAAGGAAATGATCTTACATTATGACATTATTGTTGGTGAAGATAAACACTCACTTTAGACATCTCAGGACCATTCCCTTGCCTCATGATTAGATGCATAAAAAGTTCTATTACATGGAGTGATTACAAAATAATTAGGGCAGAGTCAGACCCCAATGAGCTCCACTGTTGTGGAGGGCAGCAGCAAGATACAGGTTACTTTCTTAAAAGTGATTTTCAGCAGGTGTGGTGTGTACAGTAAACGCATGGTATGAATCCAGTGATGCTCCTTGAAAGTATCTTTGTCATTTAGGTCAAAACACACACAATGGAAAAGGAGATTATGCGGCTGTAACATTATTATAATTACATAGTTATTTATTGTGGACAAATACATGCATACCTGCATGAGCAGGTGTTGCATTTAAGTATGAAATAAATCCAAAATTGAAATCCTTTCTTCACTACATGTTACTTGGATTCATCAAATTGAGCAGGGAATACAATAAAGCCTTTCCAAATATGTAATCTGACATTTTGAGTCTGTCCATTCTGTCCATTCTATTGCATATGAATATGACTTTTGCCTGGTTACATATTTACGTGACAAACAGAATATTATATCAATAAAAAACAATCACAGATAAACTTGAGCACTAAATGTTCCTCAGTGCAACATGGAAATATTGAGCCAGACAATGCTCATGTCCAGAGGCTTTGGCTGCCTGTTTGTGAGGTATAATGACAGGAGTCTTGGCTCCAGCTCTCCATGTTGCTGACGCTATGATCCATCAGAAACTAGAAGGGAGGCAGGCCCAAGCAGAAGGTTCTCACAGCCGAGCTCTTTCCTTTTGTAATCTAGAGTTGTATGTTCGGGATACTGTGTTCCAGGCATCCATATACCGGTCCATACACATAGCAATACATTTCTAGGGACAAAAAACATTGCACATGAACCAGATATGTTAGACATAGGTCAGCACCATAGTGTCATATGGTACATAAGACCACATTATGTCAACAACGTGGCCAGGGTTATTCCATACCTGTTCAGAATTGTCCAAGGAGCTCCCAGGTTTGCCGATGCACTTCTTAAAACATTTATCCGTCATTCTCTAAAGAAAATTAGGATTTCATGTCAAACCACACATACAGGACCACATTATTCATTACAAGTCATTGATTCATTCAGCAGAATAAACTCTCTTTCTTTTAGCCGGTGGTACCTGCAGCAGCTCCTGCGCGTTAGCCACAGCAATCTGGACCTTAACCTGCTCCATGATCGTCCCGGTGTCTAGTTTGCCACCAGATCCTCCAGCCGATCCGAAATCTGAACCGAAGCTTTCCATTTTGTCGAAGCTTGTACTGAAAACGTAACTGTTTAATAGTTTGTGAATACACGTGAAGACCTGCAGCTAAAGTCAATGTCCTTGACTCTGGCGGAAGTATGTATACGTCACTTCCGCCAAAAGATACTTTACTGTAAAATGTTTATTTTATTTTTTACTTCAACGGTGGGTGGTTTGGTTTATATACACGCGTATTTGACTATTTCAAATAAAAAACTGTAAGGCTCTGAAATATTTTAATCGACTTGCTCATGCAGTTTAAAAGCTGTCCACGTGGTGGCGGTGTAGGCTTCCTTTGGCTTTCGCCGCCTGTGTACAAGTGTAACATAATTCAAACCTCTTCATTTTAAATATAGATTGTAGATCTATGGTTAAATTAAGCAAATAAAATAACTACTACTGTGCAATGCATTCATCATGTATTTATTTATTAGGCTGTTAAGAATGATTCAAAATTACACATGGTCTAATTAAAAACACGGATATTTACAACTTCCTTCTGTGTGTAAGATGACAGCTAGTTGGTGGCTCCAGAAATAGCAGGTTATGAATTGTTTAGGCTGAGGCCAGTCATGAGGGTGACCCCTCTGAGGACCCCTCCTTATGTTTCAGACATGATGACCTCACTGAGACCACCTGCCTTGAGTGAACCAGTCTGTGACAGTGAGACTAACAAGCCACAGTTTGGGGGTTCAATGCTTGGGGGCTTTGGGGAATAATTGCTGGGGACCTGATTAACAGCGTGCCTGATTTAGAAGTATTACACAATGGTGGCACCATACATATGCAAATACTCTCAGAATGCTTCAATCCAGGTTGATTATATTTTACAGAAGGCTGAACGGAAGAGGGGGTTAAAGTGCACCATGATGAATTAACCCAGGATTACATCCATGAGTTTATTAATGTAATCTTCTTAAATTCCTAATCTCTTTTGAGCGCACTTGTGTGTATGAGAACACTTGGCGCAAAGGACCACCAATAATTGTTCTGTGATTACAAACTAGGCCTAAATTGTCGTCCCCGACAACAAGGTGTATATCGGCGAAACACGCCATACGTCTGCCACAACTGTCACCAACAGGCACCTTAATCAGACATTGTGTGATTTCTAAGGGTTTTTATATTGTTAACGAGCAATTAAGAGGCCCCGCCCCCAAAACCATGACAAACATGGGAAGGGTCTATTTGACTTTTTTGATGTTTGTGAAGGGAGTGCTATAGTGGAATCATATTGGTCAGATGTGTTCAGGGCCGGGGGGTAATTAGGTATTTCAGGTTTGAGCCTAATCGGGCAAAGTATGTGCAAATTAGAGGCTGTCAAATATACCT
>JAVQKC010072233.1:0-11441 GCA_036025475.1 Philypnodon macrostomus | reverse complement strand
TGTTTAATGCGTTTAATAAAGTTTGACTGACTGACTTGTCTTTTGTTTTGTTTCACTTAATGCGCCTTTTGGTCCGGTGCGCCTTATATATGAAAAAAGTTTGAAAATAGACCATTCATTGACAGTGCACTTTATAATCCAGTGCGCCCTATAGTGCGGAAAATACGGTAATCTTTTTTTGTATTGTGATTTTGGCCTTGGTGATGTTAGGTCCCGGGAATTTACGAGCCACATGCTTTGCAGTAAAAGTCACTGGGAAGTTTCTGGAGACTTTAATAAAAGACTCAGCTCAGTGAGAAAAATATGCTGAATATGAGCTCAGTGCAGGAGCTGAATTAAATGCATGCATTAATGTGTGGGTCTTGAGAAGCTAACTGATGAAGTCAGGAGGGTTTAGGATTACGATAATCTGACACCTCCTGATTATGTACAGCAGAATCTTTGCTTTTGGATTGACATAGACCTGACCCTGCAACAACCAAAATATAAAACACAGGATCTCAGCTACACCAGAAAAGTTTAAGGCAGGCTGTATCATGCATATACACAGACTGGCCACTTTATTAGGTAGACCTGTGCCGGTGTTCAAATCTAATTCACATTTAGTATTTTTTTATTCTGATGCTTGATTTGAACATCATCTGAACAATTGTGCATGGAAATCTGATTAGCTATTTGCACTTACAAGCAGATCTACCTAATAAAGTGCCCAGTGAGTGTGTACGCTAAGCCTATTTTGCAATTATTAATTATAAAATGTAATTAAATAAGACACTGAAAGAGCAGAAGCAGAGATGCAGACACAGGTAGTGGTGAATGCAAACGTCACGTCAGCTTTTCATCAGGCCTAATTACAGAGTTGTTGTAAGCCACATTAGAGGCTTGGGTGACAAATGACTTAATGAGCTACACAGGGAGTCCTAATTATTCCACAATTAGAAATGTAATTATGGGTTGCTCCAGTGGTTTGATTGCTATAGCCCAACAAGCAGAGCGAAAAAGCACAGTCACGAAAAGTAGATAGTCCTTTAAACACTTACAAGTCCTAAAACTTTACAACGTTTATGTTCCGGGGCCATACACATAGAAATAAGGGCCACTGAGGATCTAAAAATTCTACCTCAATATGTCTCTGAGGGTTCAGTCATGGTTAGGAACTGGTTTAGACCTGGTAGAGAGTGGGTTTATATTGAGTTTGATCTGGTGTTGTCCTTTTTCCCTTTGTATACATGGTTTAGTCTTGGTTTAGACCTGGTTTAGTCCCAGTTTAGATTTGGTTTAGAACTGGTTTAGTCCTTGTTCAGTCCCGATTTAACCCTGGTTTAGACAAGGTTTGATTTAGTGCTGCTTTAGACCAGCTCCCGGTTCAGAACTGACAAATGTTGACATCTGCACAGGGACAGAGGTTGTTCCATTCAGTCTGCTGGTTCAAACTGAAGAGATGAGGAGGTGATCTGACTCCAGAGACACAATTTCAATTTCCCTAAGCGGTTCAGTGTGGAATTAGTGTTGATTAGCTTTCTAAGTAAATGTACTGTTGGTGGAATGTGGTAGATGGAGGAGCTCACAAACACACCAGATTTAATGGCAAGAGATGCTGCAGATGCTAAGGTCATGAGGGGTTTTAGTGAGAATCTGACTCACCCGTGCACATTTAAATCAAGATGAAATCTATGAACACGAATGCATTTTACAATCCCTTAGTACTGTTCCTCTTTTTAGTTCTTGCTTGCAGCATTTTACCGGGTCAGTCATAACTATCCAAGGTCAAGCGTTTGTGGTGGGTTTTATAGTGGTACCATATTGACCCCCTGGGGAAGATAATTCATCTCTTCAGCGGAAGTGGGGGGGTAAGGTGCACAGTCAGACCTTGGAGCAGATATCATTGTTGTATTACTTCAGGAGATTATAGGGCACACAACCAGGGTCAGTCAGCCAAATGCCCAATGTTCCCGCTACAGTTTTTTACATAATCCACTTCTGAATATGCTCAGTAAAATGCATTTAGAGTTGTACCATGCTCCTGAACATAAGCATTCATTTTGTACCATTTTGGGACAAATTACAAAATTATCCAAATGTATTATTTTTACCATATACATTTGTACTTTATTTTACCTGAATTTAAATGTATTTATCAAATTTGTATTAATATAATTATATATAGATGTATTATTATTTATTTATTTATTTATTTATTTGCCAAATTTGACACATAGTTTGACCAACCAGTCAATGCTTCAAACTAAAATAAAATCAATAAATAGGGTTTATTTGTACATAAAACAAATTCTGAAATTACCCTAAATGATCAGCCATAATTAGCCCTATGTGTTGCCAATTTTGGAACTTATGGTATTCGCTAAGCTGGGTGTGTTTATTTGTACGTAAAAATGGACTAGAGCCTGTTTTGGGGTGAAGATGGACATATCAGCTACTACCTTACAATTTCCCAAATTTGGGATATTCATATAGTGTCACTCCAAAAAGTGTTTCAAAGCCAGTTTGAATCATGGACAGACCTATAACTCCTTGTTTAAAGTTAGTTTTGCTCTGATTTAACCCCAGTTTAGATGTAATCTGGTTAGGCCCTGCTTTAGACCTGGTCAAGACCTAGTTTAGACCCACTTCATACTGAAGGTTAGACCTGGTTTAGCTCGATTTATTCTTGTTGGATTGGGAACATTTTAAAACAGCACAAACTAACTCTGTTTATGAATAGTGCTTGTGAACTGTAAAGTGAGCTTATTGGGGATGGCTCCAGAGTTGGTGCGTGTGTGTCTTGCTTATGGGCATGTGTTCAGACCCATTCATAACAGTGGTCTGGTTTGGTAATGAGGCATTTGTAAAGAGATGACAGAGGAGAGCTGAGGGGCTAGAGTCCTAATTCCAGCCTGAGCTCACCGTGTCCGTGCCAGCCTGGCAGCACCACTCTGCTATCAGCTACACAGGGCTCACACCCCTTTGGGAACTGCATTTATAGCAAAACATGAAAAAGAAATGGGTATTTTGGAGCTGGTAAAAATAGAAGCAATTTTGAACACACGTCATATTTATTTTGATAGTAGAGAAATCAACACAGGACGGAGGAAGTGCATTAGATATGTTTTATAGCACTAAAGGGGAGGTGAAATGGAAGATAAGGCATGTTTTTATATTCAATGTTGGTACCTGGGTAACAGGTACAAAATGCATTGTGTTCACAGAATATAAGGAGAATTGTGATGCACACAAATAGAGGGGTGTGACCGAAGATGTTACTGGAGAATTGGGGCATTTGAGTTTCTGGACTGCATGGCCCTCTTAAATTTGTATTTATTAATTAATTTATGTATTTATGTTTGTATTTATTTATTTATTTCATTTCAAATTAAAATAACAATCAGAAGTGTCTACATGACAACACAAAACTTGAATGAAAAGAAGCAGAGAGAAGAATATATCTTATATTTTCTTCCCCTTTTTAACAAAAATATTTACTTTTCACATTCTGTTTAACCAAAAAATATTTACTTTTCACATTCTGTTCAACCAAAAAATATTTACTTTTCACATTCTGTTTAACAAAAAATATTTACTTTAAATTGGTGATACTAGGTAAGGAATACTTTATTGTCCCCTTAGGAAAGTCTGTCCTCTGCATTTGACCTATAATTCAATGCCAATGGAGCAACCTGTAAGGAGCAGTGCAGTTCCCGGGGACCCATCTCTAGATCTTGAGCCAGGATCTTGGTCAGGATGTACCTAGCTGGAGGATTAGCCTAACCTGGCAAAAGCCAGAATGATATTGTAGCACTCTGCTATTCAGTGCTACACATAGATCTGGGACTGCTCCCGTACAAAACATCCGAAAAGAGGAAGGACTCCGACTGATATGACATAGCCAAACAAGGAACTGTGAAATTAGTAGTTGATAGTTTTTGTAAAACTATAGCAGCATACATATGTTTTTCAGCCTCCCCATGTTATTAATACATTTTGCTAAAAGGCTTGTTGTTGTCTGCAAAGCTAAAGCCCGCCACATGATTGGTTTGCACCACCAGTGGAGTTGATCGGACGGATCAGTGGGAGCAGTAGCAGGATTAGCCGTGCTTAAGCATATACATTCTTATATAAATCACAATGAACACACAAAGACAGTTTGAATCAGACTTTTAATTGGACTTCACATAAATAACATTGTTTCATATATATTTCATTGTATATTATACAACTTTATATAATATATATTTCCCACATGATTTACCCACTCTGGCTTAGATGATCTTTTATATGTACTGTATTGGGAAACAAAAAGCCTTGCCTCAATGCAAAGCTGCTCTTTTGTGCTGTTTATCGAGGTCCCTTTGCCAAAAGAGGAGGCGCGCTTCTCTTTGTTGTTGTAAAAAATAATCTCCCATAAGTTCACATCAACAGAAAAGAAAAAAAAGTAGGATCTATTGCATTGTCTCTAGGGTTTACACTGCACTACAAGGAGTGGGTTAGCTACTGAAGACCATTCACTATATATTTGAGATGTGACACAAAGAGAGCACTGCAAAGAATCTGATATGGATGGCAATGAATGAACATGTCTCAATGTCACTCAAATGAAATACTATTTTCTTCCAAAACACAAAAAGGGGGTCTATTATGTTAACTCATGTAAATTATTTCCTTGTAAAAAACATACTCAAGTGTTCAGTTTAATTCATGCGAGTTCTGGCAAACCTGTATGTTGGGGCGTGTGGCTCTTAGGAGCTGAAAAAAACCTGGCATTGATTGCATTGGTCGTAGGTGGTTGTGGCCAATTTAAAAAAGAGCGCCTTAAAGAGACACACACTTTTTTTTTTGCTTAGAGAAAGCATTTTTCACAAATATTGTTTATTGTTCATTCTAAAACATGAAATTCTGATGCAGAGGCAAACCATTTATATTGAAAAAGTTAGCGAAAAAAGCATAATATGGCCCCTTTAATCATAAAACTGTCTCGAGACGCTGTAAGGAACCCGATGGTGAGTTTAAAGCAAGGTCAGATAATCATGCATTGACCCGGCCGAGCATGCCCTGCACAGATGAGTTGAGCTTGTCAGACCAAATCACAAATCAACACGCTGCCGTTTGGAGTTTCTGACCAATATTATATTAAACAAGATGGCTGGATATCTGTAGAAGTCAGAACATTTCTAAACTTCCCTGACAAAAAAAAACATACTGCTGTGTTACCGCTGACCATTTTGTAATCTCTGCTACCAGAGCAAATCAATGTCTATCTAAAATTCATGAGCGAACAATAAAATAGTTTTTACCAGTCTTAGAGAAGATAAGAATACACTGCAAGGCCACTGCATCACAGTCTAAAATCGCCTGTTATGTGACTCATACAATTGATGCTTAGACTTAGTGTAACAAACAATATGGACATTGTACATAGATCATCAGGCATAGCATTATGACCACTGACAGTTGAAGTCACAATCTCCTCATCAAGTCATCTGTAAGTGGGTGTAGACAGGAAGTTGAATGTGTTAAAAGACATTTTTAGGCACGTTTGACAAGGGCCAAATCGTGATAATAAAGTGTGTTTTTGTATGGGGCTGTATATATTTCATAGAAAGGTGGTCATAATGTTAAGCCTGGTTGCTGTATGAAAAATTCTTTCTCATCAGTTCACTTGTTGAAATTGAGTTGAATAGCTGACTGCAGTGTCTTTTAAAGCCATTAAAAGCTAAACAAATTTGATTGTCTATTTTAGAGCTTTACCTGAATATCACACCAGCAAGAAATCAACCGTTCACACCAGTGAAAAATGCAATGGAACTAGCAGTAAGGTAATTTTAAACCTAAAATGCCCAGTATGAATGAATTGCCATGGGATTTTATATGTGTATCATGCATTTATCACATACAAGCTAAAGAAACTATGATGTGTTTTGTGTTAGGACGAAGCACACAGAAAAACACAATCATGCTGTGACCGACAGAACAGTCAGTGACGACCCTTCCATATCAAACAACAGAAACTAAAAATCTTCAAAAAGCGATGTCGGTATCAAGATTAAACGCCATACAAAGGAGTTTCTTGGCAAAACGAGAAAGAAAAAACACTGTTAAAAGCAAAGTGTTTTATTGCAATAGACTTTTTATGGTTAAAAATTCATAATAACCATCATTTATATTGGATTCAAGTGGGTGAACAGTGGGCAGCAGTGGAAATCTCTCAGTGCCGCTTTCTCAAGAGAGATCCATAAAAGTGCATCACGAACATTGATGTGATTAATAATAATAAAAGGTAAACCATTATTTTTTTGTAATAAATAATGCATTTCATTGTAATATTCAATAAACCTCTTATTTTACAAATTGAGTAGTCACATGATGCAAATTCTCCCCTACGTCTTCTCTTCTCAAAATCAAAAAGTTTCAGTACAAACCCTCACAAATGGGATCAAATCTTGTCAGATGATCATGGAAAGTCAACCATTTACGGCTACATACATCAGAATAATGTTATGTTCTATTGAAAAAACAAACTAGTTAGATTATTGTAGGCAATAATTGAAATGTGGACTATATGAAGGCACAGCCACAATTCAAAAAAACTGTAACTGATGTTATGATTCTTGTTCTGACAACAGTTATGGTCTTTTGCAAAAAACACAGCTCAAAATTAACAACAAAGGAAGATTGGTTATTGAAACTCACTGAAAGACCAAAGCCATCTTATTGGGTTATTACGTCGATTTCTCGTGAATTTGTAAAGCATTATATGGACAAAATCTACAAACACATTTATTTTCCGGGTGTTCAGATTTGCCCTACACGAGCGTCCAAGATCTCTTAACCCTGACGTCTTCTTCCTCAGTGGCAGTTCTTCAACCCGGTCAAGTATGGTGACTCCTGCCTACACAACCCCATCTGCTGTTGATGCTGATGCTCTTGGTGATCCAAAGAATTCCCCTCCACGAAATCGGGCACAGGAAGCCCCGATAGTATCATAACGGACTTGTTCCAAATCATGAACGTGGGCACAACGGGAAGCAGGAATGAGACCTCAAAAGTGTGGATGTGCTGCGAGCTCATGGCGTCATAGAAAGACAGGGAGTTGTTATCGTAGTCCAGTAATACCCCCAGTCGCCTCAGCTGAAGACTGGCCTCCACCAGCATCTCTTTGCCGTCGTGACGGACCATGAAGTTGTTGTTGCACCGAGAGAACACCCACGATGAGGAGTTCTTGCCGCTCCACTCGTTTTTGGGGGCGGATTTGTAAGCAACGCCAATGGCATACCTGCATGGACAGAGATTCGGGGTGTGCTGTTAGTGACGTGAATGTGTCAATACTAGTGATGCGCAGATATATCGGCTCAACATCGATAATTACATTTTTGACTAATATTGGTAAAGGATGTCTTCTAATATTCAGGTTTAGGGTGACTAAATTAAGTAAAAGATTTGTGGATTTATAATATAATAAATCATAAAATATTGGAATCGGTATCGGTCAGATTGGTCATTAAAGTATCGGCATCGTATCGGCCTATAGTCAATAAAGAGATTCAGAATGACAGATGCCTTGATATCTGGGAATCAGGTAGCATTTTCTAATCTTCCCAGGCAGCAAAAAAGTAATACAATATTTTACTGCTTTGAAGGCCCCACTATGTTACCTTTGACCACTGAGTTATCTCTGCTGCTGGGAGCAAATCAATGTCTATCATAAGCTAACAATAACAGTTGGACAAAAGATAAGAACTGCACTGCAAGGCCACCGCTAGCCTGTGTAATATCTCAAATTTCTGAAATAGTGAATGCTGGCTCTGATAAAAAAAAAAAAAACAGTGCTTCACAGTTTGTTGCATATTTGGAGGCTGATTTGTAAGCCAGCCGATAGCATAACTGCGGGGTGAGAAAATTTGGGCATGCATTAGTGATGTGGAATTAGTGTCCTCTTTAATGATTGTAGTTGCACAGTCGAGCTACCTCACGCTAAGGGCACACCAGACAGGAACAAGCCTGCTGGGACTCTACTGCATCAAGGGCTCTACTTCAGAGCCAATTAGTGAAACGAATGTAATTAGGCTAAGAGTATACACTGTGCTGCATAAGTTTTTCATAACAGCAAATATAAAGCACACTCTCTTCGGGCTCCCTCTGTGGCTGGGAAAACTCAAGAAGCCAAATCAACAGAAAAGGGTGTGTCCGTCATAGTGTTACTTTTCAGAAATTCACTTAAGTAATGGCTGTTTGCAAATGGTATAGTGTGTATCATGGAATAATTGTGTTTATGCAATTGTGTAACCATATTGCCCAGCTACTTTCCAGTCAATACCTTCCTTACTACCAGCTTGTAGTCTTTTGATCTGCACTTATTACATAGAGGATGAGAAAAATAAGTGGTGTTGATCTATAATTTGATACAATATTTGATTAAATACTACACCTAAACAACAAAGATTTCAGTTTATACAGCCATCATGTGTGGGGTTATATAAGACTAAAGGGGTTAAGCTGTTCTCACCATGTGGACGCCCCCAGCAGGACCTCCCAGTAATGGCAGCCGCTGTCGATGAAGACGTTGCCCGCAGCGCCGTACGAGCCCGTGCCACTGAAGCGCTCCGGAGTGTGGCTCTTCTTCAGAGAGCTCTCGTCCTTCTCCATCGTCAGGCAGTCATTGGACAGACGCAACTTCTTATGGGCAGTTTTTGGGTCCAATTTGAAGGGTTGACCTGTGAAAGAAAGACAATACAAATGTGATATAATCAGTAAACGACCAACAAAGCTGACCAATTATAATCACAGAGTTGAATGTCGGTGATTGTATCTCCAGCCCTACCAATTCAAAATGCTATTGTGTCCTTTGTTATTGTGGTGGTCAGAGAGGCTGTAGATGCGGCATAACTGCCACCTCTCCCAGTCTGCCCCAGGGCAGTTGTGGCTACAGAGGTTTACCACCACCAGTGTGTGAGTGAATAAATAATGGACTTAAAAGCACAAAAACATTTCAAGAATATCCTGGGAACCATTCATTTATCATTATTATGTCATCAGCCTAACCCAATTCTTTGCATAAAATATAATAAGGATCAGATTGGCTGGTCAGGGCTAATATTGAACATTAACTTAAGCCATTATTAAACTTCATGCTGAGTGATTACACTGCCATCCATTGTTTCAATTTGACACTTGCCACTGTGTAGTTTTGTACTAGGGGCAAAAAGCCATAAGTAGACAGAATACAAAATGAAGAGGAATGGAAGAGTAGTAACAAAAATTAGAGAGTTGAGATTTTTTTACCAGCAAAAGAAGAACATAAAGTGGGGTGAGAAGTGTACGGCTGAGGACTCACAGGGAGAGACAGAAAAGGAGAATGTTTTAAATACAAGGGCGAGTGTCTCTACTTCAAAGACATTCTGTGCCTTTGGTGAAAAGACTTCCTAACAGCAGAGGAAGCCACCCAGCACTCTCCTCTGAGCCTGCCTTCACTTGGACTAGAAAATGAGCTGAAAGAAATAGCCTCTACTTGCACTGCAGTAGGTCAGACAGGGGTGTTCACAGTAACTGTTAGTTTTTATACTTTACTTTACTATGACACCAGTGATTTGGGAGAAAAGGCTGGAAGACCAGGTGAGTGGCACTAAAGCGATGGTACCAAAATAAGGTGGCGGGACCGGGCACAATTTTGTTCGGTTTTCGCATCAAAAGCATACCCAGAGTTTCATTCACATGTTAGAGTACACATATGCTGAGGCACAAACCTTCTTATGAGCTGAAAGTATAGTTAGGTGTTGGTCCTTTGTTCCTTATCATTTGGTGAGAAAAAAGCCTGGGAATAGGGAAGAAGAAATTGCGAACAGTTGAAATGCTCATGCCCTGATCTGTGCAGTGTTGGCTTGGGTTGACAGAGAAAGCAGGGAGCAGAGAGAGCCTTAAAGAGACGTGCATTCAATTTGAACATTTTCAGTGGAGAAAAAACCAGAGCTTGCACAAGAGGGTGTTTGAACTACTGTTTTTAAAGCTGTTGTGTGATAGTCCCCCCCCCCAAAAAAAAAATACAGAATGCTTAAAATTGACCCCTGTTCTATGATGGAAAGTAGTCTGAGGAGGTCAGGGGAGGGACTTAAGTCAAATAATTACTATGACAGATTACCCACATTACATCATAGAGCAAGGTCAGATAAAGGATTTTTTATTTTTTATTGAGGAAACCTACGGACCACACCTTTTATTGATACAATACAAAATAATTATATCCCAAATACGTTTCAAAAGCTTATTGCAAGGTGCTATATGGTCCCTATTGAAAATGTATTTTGCTCTCGTATAGAGCTTTATATGTTCAAGGATCATGCTTCGGTCCCGGTCTCCTCACAGACCTGACCTTTAACTCAATGACACGATGAGGACCATCTTCTTTTTCTTCTGCATCCACCCATCCTCTTCCTCTCTCACTCTCCTTCTCCTTCCATATAATCCTCCATGTGGTGATTGTGTGTTAGTGCATGTGGATATGAGACATCGAGGCCAATGTTGCAGCCGACAGCCAATTACAGTAATGCGCTCTATGCTTTGAACTGCTTATCGCCGCCAGCCCAGCCATTTCCAAACACTGCCTGTTTCTGACATGGCTTTTGAGGTGGTCCCCGAGGACACTGGGTCGGGCCTGACTGACTGAGCTGTGTGGTTTTAGGGAGTTGTGTATTTGATGCTGGGGACAAGCACATGCATTGACACAAACATGTATATGCAGCAGACAGGGAAGTGTTATGAACTAATGCCAGCAAGACGGGATGAACTGAAAGGTCATACATAATATGCTTGCAACAACAGACTGTACAGAAAACCAGGTTCAGGAAAAGATAGAAATATGGAATATAGGTCAGTAGTAATGGCGTGTAGGGATATGTGGAAGGTGCTTACAAAAATTATTACAATTCACAGACCTGAATCAAAGCACTGGCCTCATTAGAAAATAGAAACAACAACGCGCCAAGAACTGTTATATTGAAATGTTAATTTACTCAAATAATTAATTAAAATAGACCCCTCCCACGTTTGTCATGGTTTGGGGACGGGGCCTCTTAATTGCTCATTAACAATATAAAATCCCTTAGAAATCACACAATGTCTGATTAAGGTGCCCATTAGTGCTATAGCAATTGTGGCAGACGTTTGCGGGCGTTCACTGATCTACACCTTGTTGTCGGGGACGACGGCGTGGGCCTAGTTGTTATTGGTATTTTACATAGCCCCCAACTACAATGTAATACACTGTGTAACAAACTGTAATAACATGTAACTACATTGAACCTAACCATTAACCTTAACCATTCTGTATGTACAATGTATCCATCTTCTTCCGCTTATCCGGGGCCGGGTCGCGGAGGCAGCAGTCTAAGCAGGGACACCCAGACTTCCCTCTCCCCAGACACTTCCTCCAGCTCCTCCGGAGGAATCCCGAGGCG
>JAVQKC010072181.1:0-13102 GCA_036025475.1 Philypnodon macrostomus | reverse complement strand
TCTCTCACAGTGGACATGCACCTACGATGAAAATTCCAGAGCCCTCCATGACTTCTAAGTGGGAGAAATAGCAAAATAGCAAGGTGTTCAAATACTTGTTTTCTTCACTGTATATAAGTCGCACTGGAGTATTTTTGGGGGAAATAGAGCGCCCTCTTGCGGTTTAGTGTGAAAATAACATGTGAAATGATTTACCGGTAATAATGTGTTCATAATTTCACACATTAGTCGCTCCAGAGTATAAGGCGAATGGAAGCAACTGGAGGCAAGACCATAATACATTTTCAATGGAGAAATTAGCTTTAGCCACAAGCCTGGTTAGGAAACATTAGGGACTTTACCTCACAGTGTATGTTTATTTAATGGACACATTAATAACAGTTTTGGCTGGTGGCAAAACTCTTGATTTTTAGTCTTTACTGGACAAGTCCTTACAGAAATGTTAATTACCACAATAGTTTTAACTTTTACATTTTTGTAAAGTTAACTCACTTTTGCTCCAGTCGCCTCCATTCTGGAACTTTGAACATTCCATATGACCAACATTTTAAAGGGTCTATACACTTGATGTTTAAAGCTGGATTTAAATAAGGGACACTTAGCACCCACTTTTTAGACCAGTGCTTATGGACGTCAGCTGACCCAATGTTTGATCCATGTTAGTTCTAGGCTCTTAGGGTATTTCCTCAGCTACTTATGGGTTCAAAAGGCCAAAGGGTAGTGTGGAGGTACATGTTGTCACTTTAATATGGGTCTTGTATCATTAAATCTCATTTTATAAGGAGCACACAGGACACACATGGGGCTTTGATGTCAATGTCACACCAGCAGAAATCAATAGAACAGGTGAGTCAGGCAGGCTAAAAATAACCGGTAATGAAATGAAGCCTGACAAGCTTTTACAGAACACATGAATAAAAGGATGCTGTTCCCACCGGAGCGTGAAAAGAGGAGGACATTATCGATCTAATTTTAGTAAATGAGACTTCTATAAGGACAATAAACCTTTACATAGTGGTGCGTGTGATGCTAGCTTGAAAGTGTAATCAATTCTTGGGCCGTCTGACAATTATTTCAGTGAGTAGAGTCTGCATCTCTTCAGGTTCCAGCTTCCCAGAGGCATCCCAAAACATGCATTTTTAAGGAGAATTGGTCAGTCTGAAATTCCCTTAGTAATAATGTGAGAGTGAATGTGTGACTCTGCCTATGGCCCATAGTTGCTAGGATGAGCCATAGTCACTTGCAACACCTGACAGGAATGAAAAGGATAGAAGATCAGTAAATTCTAAAGATATATTTACAAATTACGTAATCTAGAAAAAATATTCACATGTTTCTGTAGTAGTGCTGTTGGTAATGTAATCTGACAGAGTGAGCTAATCACATGTTAATGCTTCCTGTTTGTACTGTAGATGACGCAAGAATGCTAAAAAGCCTTTGTGTATTTTTGAACTGACTTGAAGGCATGGGTGCTACTATAGCTAATCTACATTTGTATGTACTGCGACATGGGCATATATTATTACTTAGAGCATAGCTTCCGTTTCACAGTCTCTGATCTATCTATAAACATTTTTTGACATGTAGCTAAGTGCTTAGTCTTGAGCCTTATTACTTTAAGCTGTCATTTTGCTCACCTCATGATCATGTTTTGTTTTGGGTTTTTTTAACTTCATGATATATCATTTGCCCTTCCTAATGTATGTGTCTGAATTATTTTGAATATAGTTGATATCTCATTAATCAGGAACTCAATTTGTTATCCACAAGTTAAACATTGTTGATGCTATTTATTTTGTACTATTTGTGCATATATGTCCAAAGGTGTTTCACTGTTTTTAATAAGTCAGCCAATGAGTAGCCTAAAACTGCAGTTCCAGTGCAGACTATTCCTCTTTATGCTGGCGGTAGAGTGGTTAGTATTGTTGTCTCCCATAAGAAGGTCCTGGATTTGAGCACTGAGGGTACTGACCGTAAAGACAATGTTTACTTAAAGTTGAACTGAGCTGTGATGTTCTCAACCACAAACTGTGCATTTCCTTACTGTATGTAAATTGAGTCACACACTAAAAGATCTAACAATAACAATGCATTGGTTTATATAGCGTTTTTTTCTATACACTTCACAGTCACTGCTACTTCTGGCTGCCATTCTGCACATATGGCCCCTCCAGTCACCATCAAACACCATTCACACAATCTCATTCTTGAGCAATGTCTTGCCCAAGGACTTAACAACAGTATGCTCAGTCTCGAGCTGGATTCGAACCACTAATCCTCCAGTTATAGGGCGACTGCTCTACCACTGAGCCACGGCCAACTCCCTGAATCTTCTCTATAGCAATGTCATTGTCCTTTAATATTGTATCACCCAGTCTTGCCCTGTTTTAGAGACTGCTTCGCGAGCTATCTGAGGCTAATGCACTGGGGGCTGCTCTCTGTCGCTGCAGGAGCTGGCTTTATAGCGCTCTTGTTTTTCAGCGAAATCTCAAAAGTAGGTGTTACACAAGTGTTTCTCTGCGGCGGTAATGTCCGTCTAAGGTCCCAATACGGACACAGTTATTTACTACAGCAGCTTTGTAATGACGTTAGGGGCTATTGCAACACTTTGGGAGGAGAGAAGGAGAGAAGCAGGCTTGTGAGTCAGATCAGATTGGGCCATTAAGGGTCATAAGCCAGGATTACCTCCCAAGGCTTCACAGAGAGGGTGGTAAAATGGTCCAAAAAAGGGTCAGTTAGAGGCTCTAGGTATAAAGTAATGTGGGAGAAAAAAACAATGATTGTGTTGTTGGTACAGAGAAAAACACCAAAATAACCGGGGCTTTTCACACTTTGTTGAATAGTGTTGGTGAGGTCAGTGGACAGCAGCGTTAAGCGTGGGCTAAAGTTTTAACTACTGCACAGGGGATATAGACTTGTGTGCTAAAATAGGATCGCTCAATACACTCTTAACAATAACAAAATCATAAGCGACCTCAACCTAGAAACACCATGTTGTTTTATTGTTTGGTCTTAGTTGGGTACATCCTGGTAAATTTAGTTAGTTAGTCACAGGGCTGACATGTGGAGACACACTGCCAGACCCTCATTCACAGCTTCTTTTTTTTTGACAGCTTCAAATAACATCCAGCCGCTAAATTAACCTTTTCATGTCGTTTAATTTTCAACTAATATTGGATTTACTAATTGGGTTTCCTACATTTTAAAAAGTGCCCTGTGCGCACTGAGCTCTTTATCATTTATATGCTAATAGCAATAACAAGAAGTACTTTGGCTGTACAGCGTGATTATTTCAATGTACAAAGAAGAGCCACCTGATAGGGCTTTCAACTGCTTCCATTCTACTCTATTGCACATTTAGCAGGTGTGAACACAAAGCCTCAACTGACCCAGTTCTGACCCCTGTGTGTGCTATAGGTTTGCCTATAGTCGCTAAGACATTGCTTATTGCCAAGAACAGCCTACAATCTAACATTAACATTATATTGTATTGTATGTATCAAAATTCTATAGTGCTTTTTTAAATATATTTGTATATAATCTACCTATTAGCAAAATAAATAAATACGTCTTGGTGCTCACTATGTTTGAGTGATGTCTGGATGTCCTCCCTGTGTTACTGTAGGTTCTCTCTTCAAAGTTGTCCAAAGAAATCCGCTTTGAATGAATGTCTTCCTTTCATTGTATGTTTCTGTGTAACTGGGTGTACCCCACCTTATGCCCATAGTTGCCACTTAAATGACCAACAATGGGAATACATGGAATGCATTTTGTGATGTTTTAGGCTGTCCACAAAATTGAGAATGAATGTCCCTTATTCAGAAGCATTGTCATTTGGTCAAATACATTACATCCAATGAAAACCAATATTGTCCCTGCAGATGAGCCCGTGAAGTGTCCCTTCCTGAATCATAACTTTTGCAGAACATTGTCATCCCAACTATTTTATTGGATATGTCTCTTTTACTGACACCTTTCTTCTCCTGTCTCCAGTTCAGGAAGTGCTTGATCCAGCTCTTCACCGGAATGGGCACTATCCCGGGCAACTTCAACCAGACGTCGGAGCGGCCGGGGATCACCGCGGAGAGTCAGACGGGAGAAATGTCCGCCATCGCCGCTCGTATCCCCATCGGAAACTCATCTCAAAAATCGGACGACTCTCCAACTGAGTGCGCTTCATTCGCCCAACTCCCAATCCCAGAAAACAAAGTGTGTCCGATGTAACCCATATGGATGCCCTGACAGGTCTCCTTCATTGTGATCCCTTTGTGTACATCTTGTATCTTGCTACCATGTTTTAGAAGGAGCTTTTTTCTCATGTTAAATAGTGGACAAAGAGATGGTCCACTTTAAAAGAGCATTGCAGACTATTATTACTGAATGGAGGTAACTAAAGACTACAACACCTTCAAAATTAGCTGTTTTGTGCATGCATTGGTACCTTGGTACAAAACAAAGGAAACATGTTTGTCAGTTTGTCCCGTGTTGTATATATCACTTTGGGGACGGTATCTCCGACCATCTGCTACAGGCACTTTACTGAACTTGGATAGTGGCCAGCCTTCTTCTCGTGTGGATCCATGTGAAAATAATAGTGCGATAGACTCCTAGTTAGAAGTCGAACCGTGACATCAGTTAGTTTGAGGGCTATAGTCTCTCATAGTATGTTTTTTGTTCAAAATAGGCTTTCATCTCTCCCTGACCGACTCCTTTGAAGCACCCCTGAGTCGTTGTTTTTCTATGCCGTTTCACTATATCTTCAGTCACCTCGGACTGTGAAAAGAAATCAGAATTTGGATATTATGACTTTTCGAGCTCCGGACAATGCTTTCATCTCGGGTGGAGACAGTCAGTGGGACTTGGAGATGTGAAGATCCCGGTTCCTGAGCCGGGACGAAGAGCGACAATATACAGTATTTATGACGTGTTGACAAGGGACACATACATACACACCAATGCAATAGTGTTGTACTTAAGACGAGTCTTGGATTCAAGGCCTACTTCCTGAAGGTTTTGTTTCAGAATCAGACATTGTTTTTGTTTTGCCTGGGTTTCAGATGTGAAGACCTAGAGTTAGAAGTTGGGTCATAACCACAACATTATCTGATTGGACAGAGAAGTTTACTAGTCACAAAATGTAAGGGTTGTATAATTACAGCAATATAAAGTACCCATTGCTATCACCTAGTTCAAGTAAAAGGCTCATGATATGATGTAATGTTTATGTGGCATGAACATGAACTTTTTATGACTAATGTTCCTGAAATAACCACTTCTATAGACCTTATGTAAACAGAAAGTTCTACATCTCGGAAAGGAGGCAACTGGAGGCAAGACTATATTACATTTCCAATGGATAAATAAGCAATAGCCACAAAATATTTAAGCAAATTAAGACAAATGCCAACCACTGATGTCAGAGCCTGGTTAGGAAACATTAGTGAATGTACCTCACATTATGTTTATTTAATGTACACATTAGTAACAGTTAGACTTTTGGCTGGAGGCAAAATTCTTGATTTTTAGGTTTTACTGGACAAGTCCTTACAATAGTGTTTTTCATTGTATGCTCAGAATTATTCTATCCCTCACCAGAAATCATTTTAAAGTGTCTATAAGTAAAAAGTGTATTATATTTATTATTCTTCTAATATGCATGGTTCTAAAACACTTGCCTTTTGAAATTGCCATAAATTAGGTACAGTATTAGATAAGATTAGTTAGAACTTCATATTCATCCCAAAGGAAATGCTTTGTGGTCAGCTGCTTCATCCATTCATTAAAAAACATTCATATAATAAAAATCTACTGCCATATACCATCCAAATATTTAATAAAAGATACATACATCAATAGCACTTTATTTGGTACTTTATAATCTACTATGGCTCAAGCCTACATATGAGTCATTTGACATACAGTGATATCTCATTCACACATTTATTACTGAGAGGGTTTAAGTGCCAAAACTAGGCCTTTGTGTGGGGCAGTCCTGACTACAACACTATCCACTACTCTTATAGACACTCAATGCACCAATACCTGTTGTAGCACAAGTGGCTTAGCCCAGTAGCCATGTACAAAGAAGCAATGATCTTTCTCTGTCATCATAAGCACAGGTCAACAGCAATATTGAAGCTAAATGCTGTCACACACTAGACGTTAGCTCCAGTAGACTTGTATCCTGTCTTCTGCTCTGTGGTGCATGTGTGTTCTTTCTGGGTATTTGTGAAACAGAATTGTGTTTTCTGCTGCTCAATGGTTCACTATGTTTAAAGTGACAGTGGGGTGTCTTTTGTAGAGTGCGTCATGTCCGGGTCAATGCATCTGTATCATACATCTATGTAATTAGCTGAGCACCTTGAGCGCAGACCGCCACTTAATACTGTAGCCACCTTTATGAACAAGTACTCCTTGATCACTTTGAAATGGTGCCAAAAGAATCAAACATGTATTGTGATGTTCTGCTGTTTATTTAGAAGGTTATGTGCTGTTGGCAGGCTCCATACTGAACACTACCGTATATAAGCTACCTATATGTTAAATAAATGCAAATAAAAAAAAAAACACAAAAGTTCCATGTCCGAGATCTTGTGGTACAATATTTCCAGAGTTTCCAGTTCACCAGCTAAAACAATACAAATATATAGATTATGTTCACCATGTCTGTTGCATTTAAGAAAAAAAAAGCCATTATTATGTGTATAGTTATGTGTGCCCCCGTTAGTGATACTGAACTAGTTTAGTGTGTAACTAAATCTTATTCTATGCAACATTCACAAAATGTTTGGGTTTTGCCATTGCTCTACGTCAGGGGTGCCCAGACCGTTGTTATAGAGGGTTCGATTTGGAAATATGAAAATATTTATGGGCCTACACTCCCCTGTTTACCAGTGTTGAAACTGGGACCATCATTTATTTTACATTACTGGTACTCACTTGATAGAACTGATTAAAAAGCAGTAGAAAATGCTAAATAAAAAGCTACATAAAAAGCTACATACAAAAATGTAATTAAACCGTCCCAAGTGCCATGACTGACCCATGGGCCGCACTTTATAGATGCCAACAACATTGAATACCTGGACCAAATTGTATTGATAAAACTATATATATCTGACATCTGTCGGAGTTGTTATCTTCAAAGGTACTGCTTAATTACTGGGTTCCATCGCGTTGAAAGGCAGCATTGGTTTGAGAACTTCATCAGCAAAAAGTACAGGACACTTTGTCACCGTTATGTTGAAAGTGACAACAGCAAATATACGGAACATCTGGACCTCATGGGGATCTGCTTTGGAGGGACTTGTCAATAGTAGAGAGTAATGCATACGTTTTGCAAATTGATGGGGAAGATAATAGTTTTGCTTATATACAGTCTGATGTGACAGCCAAAAACTCGTTGAACATCCTTTGTGGAAAACAAGTCAACTACATCACTTTCAAAACCAATTAATTAAGGAATGTGTGGCACCAGTCACAATGTGTGCCTCATTTTGTGGGACGCTAGATTGTGAGAATTGTCGCGCAATCCAACGCATAGTGGGACATCTGGTCACCTTAATACGAAGTGTCCATTTTCTGCATTCATATTTTCTTTCTGATGGACACAAGATGACCATTTTTCTTTTTTCAATTATACCAATCACAGTTAATTCTATCTATAGATACATACAGCCACCAAAGAGATACAAACGACACAAAAATTCTATTATAGATGAGCTTGTGCTGAGCTTCTGACTATCACCTCATAAATGCCCCACACCACCTTTATTCAGGTTTGATATTTCCACAACGGGAAACAGCAATTACTGACCTAAAAGCCACTGTGATATGTGGACATTAGCCGGCCAATCTGCGCTTCTAATTCAGCTAACCTTTTCAGTAGCGTTAGATGGCCTTTACATACGTATGACATATGGTACAGTAGCCATGTATTGGGCCTTTTCATTTTAAATACTGTGACGCTAATATTCAAAGGTCTCTGGTTTTTAATTACGCTGGAGGCAAGCATTCTAAAGCCGTAAGATACTACGTTGAGGCTTTTATGGATTTTATAGTTTTTCATATTTTGACTAACCCTATACAATTTCTTGGCCTCTGCCTTCTACCAGAGGTTGACCAAATCTAACCAAACCAGGATTTCCGTATCACATTATGTCAGGATTCAGGATTTTGTTGCATGTTGACAAAAAATAAAAATATAATCCAGTGCATTTTCTCATTCACTGCATATTTTCCATAATTGTTGTTGTCCTCCAAAAGGCATGGCGTCAAGCGATATCATTTTTGTACATTTTTGTCCTGAGTACTATGTCTTGGGTTATTTATACGAGTTTGTAAATGCATGCTTAAACTGATGTCAGCATTATTAAAGGATCATTTTTTTGGAAAAGCAGTAGCCGTGTTTTGGCCTTGATTTGAAGATTGTGTGACGGACTTGATGATGGATGGTGCGATTAGCCGGTTCAAATTGGGCTGCACCTCTTTTTGTGCTACATTAGGTCTGACACAGTTAAAGGTGTAGCATTGACAGGTGATCAATTTCTGCCAAGTCCCACAAGGATCTGCGTGCCCTCAGTGGATACACAGTAAGAAGTATGCCACTCAACCATTAGGCTACTAAAGAACAATGTTAAGTCAATACATAATATGGCAAAATCAATCACACAATAATACAAGGTGCTTTGTTTAGCACCCACTCAAAAGCTCGGATTAGGCGCCTGTCTCTTTAAGACAGGACCAAACCATTTGGACCAGTTTTCTGGCATGAATAAAATAAACTACAAGCACTTTTTACTTCTTCTGGGATATAAAGCCTGGTGGAACCCAAGCACAGTAGCAACAATGCTTCTCTGGGTGCATTGGTTGACAGTGCAGGAACAGGCAGAAGCACTTTCTAGAGAGGAGTGTTTGCCACTATTTGTTACATCACTAACAGTTGATTCGTTATCAGCTCTTGGAGAGGACTATAATCAACATAAAAGGTTACTCAAACAGGCCTGAATGAAACGAAACACAACTTTGGGAATGTGTAGAAACAACATTGGAACATGGTTAAAAGCTCAGTTAAGTCGATTTTGAATAATATTGGCCCTTTAAGTTCCAAAAGTGGGTTGAACAGATTTCCCATCATATTTAAGGGCTTAATATTTTGAAATGGTTGCACAAAATACAATACAACATAATTGTGGTAGAACTATACTTGCATTGGTAATAAAATATTAAATAAAATATAGAAACTTAAAGCTGGATCAGTTTGCAAAAGCTTACCTCACATAATATTCTTTGTCAGAGATCCAAAATGTGGTTAATGGGGGTTTTATTCACTGGGGAAAATGGCTCCATAAGTTATGCATTTTGGGACAGAACATAAGTCCACTTTATTTATATAGCGCCTTTCACAGATAAAAGTGCTTTACAGAGAATGCATACAAATCTAAATATAAAACAGGGACACCCATTTAACTAGAAGCTTGTCTGAACAATCGTGTGGCGATGTACTGAGAGACCTGCCTGTTCAATGCTGTATTTTAAAATCAATTCTATATTTGCCAGGTAGATATGTAAAAATGATAAACCCGGTGTGATGTGTGCCCTAGGGGATAGGGGAAACTATCCCAGACACAGCCCCCTACATTATTTTAGACTTTATGTGTTTTCTTGTGAGATTGTGTCATGACATACATATGTAAAGGTTATTTTACCTGTCTGGAAATATTGCTTGAGCACATGAGAGCGTAAAGCATATTTCAAAATAGCCTGCAAGTCATAACTCCCCAGCTCTAACTGCCTCATGTACCTGCCAACCACCACATGGCAAATGGAGCTGTATGTAATGAGCAAAGAAAGAAAAGCTGCTTTGGGCAAAATGCATGTAAATGTTCTTCTCACCAGTAAACAAACACGCGATGTCATCTGACACACACATTGTTAGGAAATATTTTGTAACCCTGAAACTGATATTATAAATCATAGAAACCATCCAGCCTCGCTCTCAAGCTACCATTTTTTAATTGTATAACTTTTATAAAATACCAAAGTAGCAAATACTCTTTTAAGAAAGAAGGCAACAATGTGAGGGTGTCTTTCACCGAAACATGATTCCATTTTAGAGGACTGTGGGGAGCCAGCATCT
Organism: Philypnodon macrostomus; assembly: GCA_036025475.1. NCBI lineage: Eukaryota > Metazoa > Chordata > Actinopteri > Gobiiformes > Eleotridae > Philypnodon > Philypnodon macrostomus. The sequence goes on along the minus strand of JAVQKC010072181.1, from coordinate 2,964 downwards.
GATATGGTAACTGTGGTTTGACAATGGAAGAAGAATATTAGGTCCAAGGTGTGTGCTTGAAGCTCAGAGGAAATCGCTTGAGGGCTGAACATATCTTTAATGTGCAACTGCAGCAAAACCTGGGCTTTACAAATCAATGACAGTATGGTAGACACACGTCATTTACAATGTCGACTATATTCAGGTAGTCAGCTGACGTTATTCTTCGGGCACATAATGATGCATAAATGGACCAACCTATTAAAGCTGTAGCAGTAAGAAGTGAAAAAGAATATTTAAAATGGCCTGCTTGACCCTGTTCTATGATGTAAAGTAGTTTTATATTTTGTTTACTCAGACAACAGTAGGAGATGTTTTTACCTTGATGTTTCGACTGCGGTCTTCATCAGAAACGTCACATGACCGCTGTGACGTGCCTTTATGAGCTGCCATCATTATAATTTAATATATAATAATCATTATATAATAAGTACACAAAATGAATCTGCTAAACCTAATTATTTATTTACTTTAGTCTCTCCCCTAGCTTCTACAGAAACATCAAATCACAGTTTGTGCTTTACCACTTGGCCAGGTTGAGTATAGTTTCTCCAGCATCCATTCTGCTCCTACAGCCTCTCCTACACAATCATATTAACATATAGGCAGTGTGGGTTACGTGTCTTGCCCAAGGACACAACAACAGTATGCACAGTTTTCCGCGGGATTCGAACAGGCAACCCTTGGATGACCCATCTGCCACCAAGCAAACACATCTTAGGCTCTAAAACCAAAACTCTTATAATACAGTCCACAGAGGGCTTATGACTTATATTGTGCTGTACATTTGACTGAATCTTTTTTTGTAAATGCAGGAAGGAAATAAAGGAAAATCAGGTTCAGTTTTAATGGCCTCTTCCGTTCTCTCATTCGTCTGCTGCCTTCTGTGATCTCTCTCACCGGTAGTTCATCTGAGGCTGATAATAAGCCTGTATGATGTGCTCTCAGCTCCAGCTCAGTACATGATGGATGGACCCAGGATCTATCCACAGGCCTCTGTCCATGGTTCTGAACTGGTCCCACCTCAACTGTCTGTGATGGACGGCACTGTCAGTGTTAAGACCGCGCCACTATTAACACAGAGCTTGATGAATGGATACATGCTGGACACATATGGGTATAGGACTGGGCTGAAGTATTGTCTGTCAATTAATTCCTTCGCTGTGACCATTACGCGTTTTTATCTATCTATCTGATTTTGTTAAACTTTGCAAAAAACTGAAAATAAAAAGAAATGGTCTGAGGACTCCCCTTCTCCATTCAGCCTGTAATGAGCGGTGGTCCAGAGTTAAAATATAGTTAGTTAAAATATTGCTGTGAATAAAATTTTATAAACATCAGTTCTTTCACATTATTCAGACAGATTCTAGTTCTGGATAGATAATGGATGTATCTACCAATCAGAGGGCTCCTGTCCGGTGGAAGCGTGTGATTGGTTAAACAGTTATGTCCCGTGCTCTAAAACACCCTTGTATATGCTGAAGTACTTTATGCCCAGGCAATTCACATGTAGCCACAAATAATTTCAGAAGTAGCAGATGTATACATACAATGTGTAGTCTGGAGGTAAATGAATGTAAAGTAGGTAATCGGTCATGAACATCCTTTGACTTCATTCCTTCCCCTGGCCTCAACAGGAACATCAAATCTGAGTTTGTGGGATACCACTTTGACAAATAGTAATGGAGTTTTAGTTTAGTCTCTCCCAGATTTGATGTTGCTGTTGAGGCCAGGGAGGGGATTAAATAATTATGAATCAATAGATTACCTAGCTCCTTTACATCACATGTTTTAATACTATTACCACCGCCAAGGAGGTCATGTTTTTGTTCACGTTAGTCTGTTTGTTTGTCTGTAGCTACTTTTGTCTGTATGTTTTTTCTAATGTAGAAATATTCAAGGAAGGTCAGGGATGACACAAGGGACTGATTAAATTTAGGTTTTTTTTTAAACAATGGCATCTGTTAGCAACTTCACTCCAAAAAATACTGCACCGTTTGGATTCAGTTTTTAGGGAAATTACACTAAGACCAGTTGATTGAATTTTGGGAGTGATCCGTGGAAATTAGCTGCCTTGGCGGAGGTCTGAGTGCTTTCTAGATTTTAGTTTTTTTCCACAGTTTCTTATTGTACCTCTGGACTTCTAGGTTAATTGTAACCCCGGTCTAAATTCGATCTATTGCCCCATTAGGTTAACATGTTAAATAAAATATTGGGCAGTCTCACATGTCTCTAATAAATCACGTGTTTGTGTGTATGTCTCAGTGAGTACACAAAGCCTGAGCCTGTAACAGTGATGGATGTCCATGTTTGAATTCATGACGTCAAACACAGCCGCTCTTCACTGTTGGACACATGAGAGCTGTGGAAACAGCAAAGATTCAACTGTAGAGATATACTTTGAACACGGGTTATACACTGCCTGGCCAAAACATAAAGTCACCACCACCAAACGGTCAGCCACTCTAATATTATGGCATTTATTCACTGTGGCATTCAATAAGCTTCTGCAATGTCTCTGTTTTTCACCAAGATCTTGTATTGATGATGGAAGCATCAAACCACTGTGTAAAGCCTTCTCCAGCATATGCTTGTGCCATCGGGGAAGAAAAAATAAATCTATGAAATAACCTGGTCAGTAAATAATTCAGTATATTCAGGTAGTCGGCTGACCTCATTCAGGGACAAATAATGTTGCTGAACCTAGACCTGACCAACTACAGGGGGCTCGTCCCTATTTGTTTAGTTAAACCCAGGTGCTAACCCTTTTTTTTGGCCAGGCAGGGCGGTTTAATTACCGTATTCCCCGCACTATAAGGCGCACTTAAAAGCGCACTTAAAAGCGCACTTAAAAGCGCACTTAAAAGCGCACTTAAAAGCGCACTTAAAAGCGCACTTAAAAGCGCACTTAAAAGCGCACTTAAA
>JAVQKC010072170.1:0-11820 GCA_036025475.1 Philypnodon macrostomus | reverse complement strand
AAGGCAAGTAGCAAATGAATGATTAAATGATAGATCATTAATTGGGCCAATAAAACACACGATGACAGCATAAATGATTGGCTTTTCAAGCCCCATGACTTTCACAGATAATATATATTCATTTATATTAAAGTTTTTTATTAATCATGTCTTAAAGGGACAGTAATCACATTTTCATGAAATATAGCAAATAAGAAGAAAGAACCATCTCTATTCCACCTTTAACTCACTATTGGTCTGCGTGTCTTGTATAGGTCCAGGCCAGCCTGCCTGCTGCTGGAGCTGTCACTCCTCCAGCCTTTGACATTCAGAGTAAGCAGCTGGGCCTCTTCATGTTTTTCAATTAGACATCACTTCAAACTCGCCCGTGTGGAATTTAAAGGGCTTTTCTTTACATGTTTGCACACTAGGAAGAGAGGCGCACCAGATCTGATGGATACTAAAAGGAGATTGTATGTAAATATAGTTTAACAACTTTAGAAGGCACTGGCAAACAAGGAATCTCTGTGAAAAGTAACCTTTTAACAATTAAGTATTACACCAACCAAGCAGCTTCACAACCTCATTTATTACACTGACAATGTCCCACTCGAGCCTGTGTCACTTGAGTCACGGCTGATTGAGGCCAGTAAATGGCTTGTACCAAACTCATCATTTTAGACCACCCTGGTTATGGTAATATTGCTTTACATTTGCAAATGGAAAACTCTACTTCAGTACAAACAATTATGTATCCACTGTGGTTGAGCTGGTAGAACAATGTAGCAGTGTTCCTTAATAACCAAAAGGCTGCATTTTTGCAATCACAAAGAGGTGTCATTTACATGCTCGTCACCAGGAGTGACCTGGCCCCAGACTGAGCCCTGAGGAGACACACTATTGATCTACAGTGCCAAGAACGCCAGCTGCCATTAAAGCCATGACAGTGGAACTGTATCCATCGATCGCACTACGGGCCTCACCATATTATTTATAGACCACAGCTCCATCCACTACTCTCTTATGTCTCATAATTGATGGCAAGTGGGGCTTTGCTTCCTACCCTGACCCTGACAAACTGAAAGTCAGATGGATTACATCTAACACAATTATGATTGATATTATCAGATTACTGCATACACGACAGGGTCTGTGGCTGAGCTCAGCACAAGAATGGGCTCTTTTGGGATTCCTCCAGTGGGAATATGGTTATGTTTGTGGACAGCAGTCTGGACTTCTGTTATGTAAGAAAAATGTTGATGAAGGTCTCAAATAAAAGGCTCACTTTAGAGTAATCTATTGCTAAACATTCTTTAGGTTTTTGTTCATTTAACATTATTCTGACCTTAAAGAATAATGTGATTGTCTTCCTCCCACTCAAGTCAATACAACATATTTACACTTTATCATTCTTTATTCGTTTGCATTTAAATTTGAGTGTGTTGTTGAGAAAAGGTCATTGTTATTTTGTTAGTTTTACTTTGAATCTCTTATTTTACGGAATGGTCATCTCAAAGTGGACATTCAGTAAACTACACACACATGCACAGACCCTTTCTGTCCCACCAATGAACAGCATACTGCTCCCAATCCATTTCTTTTTATGTTATTATTATGTGGTTTACTTGCATTTTTCCTCTAATGTGATTACTCCAGATGACTATAATGTAATTTAGGCATTGTTTATTATTCAATTACAGGACATATCTCTGTCTCCCACATGCAACAGTACGGGCCTGAGAGTCCCTCTTTATGGTCCACAAGTTTCCTATGTTCACATCATGGCGCTGAGAAATTGAATTAACGTGACAGAAGGAGCGGCTCTTTAAGAGACTTAAACTGTAACGACAAGCCAGTTAAAATTCATTTTCTCCTCTGATTCAATTTGGAGTTATCATCGTGGCTTCACATATATGTCCATTCCCATTTCATATTTGAGAGTGAAAAACATAAATCTTACTAATTGGCTTGCGTCAGTTCTTGTTAAAATGATGTGGATTTATGACTCTGGGGGAAGCAATGTGAGACTGTGACTGTTTCTTCACAAGGACAGTTTTCTCTTGGTCACAGTGCAGAAAATGTCATTTATTATGCATGTGTCTACTTACATTTTTATGCCAATATTACTTGAGCTAACATTAGAATTAGATAATACTACAACCCAGCTGCTCCCGGTCACAATGAATACCATTGTTTGTGTTTATTGTCAACTTCGTTACGACTGTAACCAATGTGCACCACTCATATTTGTATTTTTGTTGGTGTCAGCATAAAAAAAAGCCAATCTAAGTGCAAAAGTTCAGTTGGTTTATTGGTTTAGTGATTGTATACGTACTTACTACAGCATTGGTTCTCAAACACTGGGTCAGGGACAAAAGTGGACCACCAAAATGTAAAGGTCTCTTTACAAAACAAAATTAACTAAGAAAAATTAACTGGAAAATACAATCACTAAATAAATACGGTTTATTATGCCCAATCAATATATGGGTCATCAGTTCCATTTTATACTCTATATAAATAGATAAAATAATGTTTGTATGTATGCTATGAACATGCATAATGTAGACCTAAACCATAAAACATAATAACTGTTGATTGTAATGATTGACAAAAACAGACAGGACAAAGCACAGTCAAAATAGTAATTACTTAACTATGCCACGCTTAATTGTTATGGAGCTAATAGAGGCATTTGACCTGTAGGGGGTAACTAGTGATATTAAATGTCAGCCACAAAAATGTCCTGCTATCAAGCTGCTATCATCATCTTAACTTAATGGCACCTGTTCGTTTGTGATATTGTATTTTGTTTTTTTTTACCCAGGCAGGAGCAGCTTCTATATGGTCAACATATGGTCTATATTAAATTACTGATATGTAGTATTGTGTTTATCTGGTGTCATCTTTCTCATTTAACATATGTCCTGTAGCATTGCTCATATCACAAGCCTATTCACGGCATCAAGGTGTCTGATGACGGTCATTATACCTGCTACTAATCCAGTACTGACGTCATGGGTATATACGAGACACTCAAACTTCACAATCAGAAACATTACATTAGCTGTCTTCTTAACCAGGCCGATGCCAAAAATCTCCATTATTCTGTTTTTATCAAAGTTCAGTTGGAAAATAAAAGCAGATTGACATTTATTAAAAATAACTTAAAATGTATAAAATGTAATTAAAAAAAACACTATACGCTATATAAAGAAACCCCTCCACGAAAAACATAAACCATGTTTCAAATTACTTGGGGGAAAAATCTACACTTAAAATGAAAAAAGTTTATATAAAAAAAATATCAGAAATTAGACATTTTGAATTAAAATTAAGTTCATGCAGAACAGACACAATGGTTAAAAATTGTTAAAATAAAAGGATCTAAACCAGGAAATGTGAACCAGATTTAAAGAAGATCTAAACCAGGTCTGAAACAGGTCTTAACCTCGGTCGAAAGTTTTTAGACCTTACTTTTCTCTTTGATCCAAGTAAAAAAATAAAACATGTGGGGAAACAGAACCCCCTGTTTATTTTAAGCATTGTTTTTGTTTTGTTAACTTCAGTTGTGGTGGATTGTTTTTGTTTATCAGTTACAATTCTTTTTAGATCAGCCTTTTTCTTTTAAGTGACATTTTTCCCATGTAAGCTCATTTCAACCATAGTTTAAATTTTTCATAGAATGTTTTTTAAGGCAAGTTACGAAAAAATATGCTTTTTGTTTTTCAGTGGACAGCATACATTTGATATGGGTATAAGACATTAGAGATTGTTATATTTTATTTATATTTAATTTTTTTGCCAAATTCTTTTTTATAAATGTCGAACTGTTTTTCTAATGAACATGCTGCACCTCCAGGGTCACGTACATACCCCTCAATGCTATCCCAATGTTGTTCCATTTTTTTCTGCAGGTTTTCAACTGCTCTTGTGAGACCCAATGTTTTATTCATTGTAATCCAATTTTATAAAAAAAAAATATTTTACCTACATAATTTCTGATTATTTACTATGATGTTCAGGGTTAACTGCTGAATGTAATTATGATACCCTATGCTTATTTGAATTAGTAGTCACAGGTGGTGGTTGGAGTCTATCTCTGTAACTATAGACCTGGGCTGGAGTGCACTTAGGTCAGATAGTATCTCTCATTAAACTATTAAACAAATGAAGCTCAAAAAACTCAAAGGATTTTTTCACTACATATCTAACACATACTATGAAATCAGATTATATCAGATTATATCAGGTACGGTTTTGTCTGTTAATCTAACCGTCCCTTATTCCTAGAAGCCTGAAAGAAGAGCAGGACACTAGACACTGAACACTGCTGCTTTGATAAAAACCACATTGTGACTTCATCATCCTGGACTCCACTGGACTCCACTGGACTCTACTGGACTCCACTGGACTCTACTGGACTCTACTGGACTCTACTGGACTCCACTGGACTCCACACTGGACTCCACTGAAGTGTCTTGTTTGGTTCTCTTTGTATCTCAACCCAGGAACAGGAAGCTCTGCTGCGCCAAAAGAAACTGATGACCACATGAAATGGGTCAACATGGGTCATCATTGTTTTTCCGTTGAATGATCCTAAAAATAAGTTTGCCTATTCTGTTTTTCCAAAAAATAAAAAATAAAATTCACAAAGGCAGCATATAAACTGCCCATGTGCCTCAGAGTGCAGTACCACAGAACAGACACATATTTAAACATTACCTGATATTTTGACAGTAGACAGTAGTTTGACAGTAGTAAGAAGCGCAGAGACACTTGTTTTCAACCAATCACACGCTTCCACAGCACAGGAGCGTTCTGATTTGTTGTAACATTGTTGATATGTTATTTCAAAATTCACTACTTATTCACAGCTATTATTATTTTATGTTAGAAAAAAAAGCTAACTTCAGACTGCTGTTTGTTACACACATTGAATCCTTGCCTAGATCAGACTGGACACGTACCCGCAGCTGCTGTGAATGCTAGCACAGACTTCAGGTTCTGTATCCGTACCGCAATCAATGTGAATTAGGCGTTATTCTGATACGTTCTGGTTTGTGTGAGACCGTGACAGAGGGTCGAGAAGGGGAGGAAGGGGAGGAAGGGGAGAGGGGAGCACATCATTCAAACCTTCAAACATTACATGATATTAGTAAAATTAGTAGCTCTCTCCAGGGCTCCAGCCACAGACACAAACACAGGAGCAACTATAGTAACAGATATATCATAGTCTGTGGTTTTCAGAAATCCTTGATGGCAAAAGAACAAATGTGTTTTCAGATCATATATGTTATTGACCATGGTTTACAGTGTACAACATAATAAATTGCTGTCTATGCTATTGCGTAACCATATGGTTGATTAAGAAACATCGTGCTGGAGGATGTGAATGTGGAGGTTTTTAGCGACTGAAGAGAGGTACAAATACTACATAGTGCTGCTTTAACATGGATTCTTCTTTATGCTAATGTGGACAATGCACTGAAAAATAATAATGTTTCTTTGATGAGATCATTTCCTTTTCTTGTCGCCTGTGAGATTGTATTAATGAAACATCAATTGTCTCATGTCTCTGGCTTTATCTAAATTGTATTATGAAGTCAAAATGCAGAATAATACATCTTGAGCACCGCTATTGTGGCATGAAATTGGACATATCAGTCCACAGCAGCTAATAAGACCTATGTAAGAATTGTACATTGACAAACGCATTGCATTTTCTCCCTCCTGCCCCCTTATTATCAGTAACTTGTAACATAAATATGCAAATCCACTGCGTGAACTTTACAATCCTCTGTTGGGGCTATTCATCTCCTTTAAAGTGTTCATTTACATGTGGAGAGTCCTCATGCATCAAGCCATGTCATTTTGAAAGCAAATATTAATCAATTTTTGCATTGTGGATTGGCCCCTAGAAATGAGTAATAGTGTGTGTGGGATGGATGTACATGCCACAGCTCTAATCAAACTTCTAATGATAACAGAGAACAGGCTGGACCAATCATAGGGCAGAGAGTTATCATATGAGCTGCATACAGGTCTTAATGATACGCAACATTCATTAAAATATAAATACATATTCACTATTAGGGTCGTGCGTTACTATGCCAGCAACTTTGGGCTCACACAGAAAGCAGACAATCACATAATTCATCATGAGCAATTTAGATTTACCATTTCAACACATGTTTTTGACCAGTAGGAGGAAGCTGGAGCGAACCCACACTAACACAGGGAGGACAGACTCGACTCGACTCTAGAGTGACTGTACTCGGACCTAGTTTTTGGAATTTTCATTTTCAACAGAATCTTGGATACCTTCATTATTGGAGCTATAGCTGTGGCATTTTATATATATATATATTTGACAGTTGTTTGCATGTTTGGTACTGCCCCAGGCAAGAGGCCAATTCTGTTTTATTTTAAATGAAGCTTACAATGCTGTCAGAAATAGCTCCACATAGAGCCTATGACATGCATAGATATGTGACATATGGCCTTTATTTAAAAGTGTTACTGAGCCTCTTCATTGTTTATGTGTTTATTTAAGTATTAAATGAAACTGCATGTATATGAGATAATGAGGTCATCAGTGTATCATTCAAGGTAATGATCTGGTCAAATAGGTGATCTTGTATGGTGAATTTGATACTAATATCTTGCATTGTGTTTCAACAAAGTCTTGTGACCTTTTTTAATGAATAATCATATTGAATCGGAGATGCCAGCTGGTGCATTGGCAGTCTCTGACTCACAGAAAACCAGACCAGACTGTAATGTAGTCACAGTTTAATCTTTCAACAACAAGATAAACATGAATCATGCTTGAGCTTACATGGTCCATTAATTATAATACAAACTGATTAGCCTTGTTTCACTGGGACGCAGCATGACGAGTCTCTTTCTCATGAAGCTCTGTCAGATGAATAGTAATGTGTGTAATGTGTTGGAATAATGCTGTCATCTATTTAGCTCAGGCTCATAGTCCATGAAATTCACTGCTCAACATCCTAACACTCAACTAATGGGTTTACATCAAGTGTTGTGTCATGTTGTCATATGACAGACACTTAAACACCTGAAGCTTGAGCTGAAGTTTTCAATATTAAATATTATGGCAATTTATTGATTGAAGACAAGTGTGATTTTCCTATGCTAGAATATGATAACTGGGACATGACATGTTATAACCAGAGAGCAGCCTAATGTGTGTTAGGACATGGGACAAATAGCCTAAAACAGGTCTGAAAGTCAATGAAAGTCTCATTGATTTTTCACTAACTGAAACATTTTGAGGTGAATTTAAAATATATCCTACATATTAAATTATACTTGCATTTTGGTTATTGTTATCCATGTTCTTTATTGTGTTTCTTCTAATGAGCATTAATTAAAGCAGAAATATTACACTATTGTAGTATTGACCAAATCTCTCACTCCCTCCTTCTCACTTCTGCACTCTACCTTCAAGCCACGCCTCTTAGTTATTCTTTATTATTCTATTGACTTGTGAGATGGAAGTAATAGTAATTATATTTATGTTGTTACCATGTCAATTAGCCGCACTAATCCTAGCCAAGATGCTACATTGATGCATGGATGTATTATGGGGCTAAATCTTCTGCTAATACGCTTAGACAAAATAATAAATACGACAGAGTACCCATTTTACATCAAAGAACAGGATTATGATATTTTTGCATAAAAAAATAAAAAAAACCTCTGAATTAATGGAACCAAAAGGTGCATGTAATTAAAACAAATGTGAATGTATTAACATCTGTTATTGGACATAAAATGTAATGTAAATGGATGTAAAATGTTTGGCTGAAGCTAGTTTGGTAATCTCAAATAGAGCCAGTTCTCTTACACCTGCCTTGCTTAAGTAGATGCGAGGAATTGACAAGGCATCATACAGAGTAATACCACCATGAGACCTGCACCAAACCAAATACACAGACTGATCTGACAGGCCTGAGACAACCATCCTGATAAAGCAAGGCTAGCAACTAAGTAAAAAAGAAGCATACAGCAAATACAGCGTCCGGCCCCCTCCCATTTCCCTAAGGGCCCCCTCCCACTCAATCGCGTCAGACACGGCAGACAAACGATGATAAAGTGATCCTCTCATGACTTTGACAGGCACCGCAGACAGAAGCAGGACTGGCCCACGCAATAATGCCACTCACCAGGGCTTTAGCTCCAAATGCTGCCCGGAGACCAATGTTTCATCTGTACACCCACACCCACACTCGCCATCATGAACCTAATTATTACCAACAGCTTGTTAATAAATAAAAGCATATTGCAGCTGTCAAGTCAAGTGTGTGTGGAGACTCGTGTTTATAGGATTAGAGAATAATAAACATGTCAGATTGTTCAGTGATTGATTGCTGTGCTTTTCTGGTTTTCTGGTTTGTTATGCACAAAACAACGCATTAGAAACATGAATGTTATCGTAATGATTTATGCTGAGGATTTATACAGCAGTTAGACACAAGTTCTTTTTTATTTGAGTGCATTATAAAATTTGCTCCACAACACACGGTGATAGCAAACTATAGCCACAGCTGTCTTGAGGCAGACCGTGCTGCGCCTACTGCCACTTCAAATCACCAAACATCCACAACTCACACATACAGTCACACATACAGTACATTCAGGCAAGTTTAATGAAGCGTCTTGCCCAAGGACACAATGGCAGTGACTATAGCTTATACCCATCAAAGACTCGCTCACTTGCCTCGAGTGCACACATGCCTCTGGGACCCTGCACCATCCATCTCTCTTAATTCTAGTCATATTGCTTTATTGAAGTGCACTATTTCTTAACATATGCTTTGTTTTGATCCCTTTTTGTCTCGGGTAATGGAATGTCAGCGCTGTGTGGTCGGCATGGGCTTCAGACGGTTGATCAAAGTGACCTCTTGCAAATCAATACACACGGTCAACAGGAGCTGACAGAGGCAGCCGCAACATATAATAAATGACAATTCACCATCACAACGGCAAGAGCATATCTGACAAGCGCCGCTCATGGCAGTCATTTTCATGTGATGCCAAGCTGTTATGTTCAAAGTGGGATTCATTTGGCCGGCCTGTCCCCCACACATGCTGATATTACAAGGCTGACTTGTAAGCACCTCATCCCCCAGTCATATGTTTGTGCCAAAGCTGTCCCGCCAAGTGCTGACAGAGGCAGCGTATTACAGTTGTATCTTTTTATTGTTGTTGTCTTTCAAACCAAGCTTATATTGAAAGCAATTTTCCTCTTAAAGGAGCAAATAGTTCACAGTACAAAATGTGACTGCCATCGCTTGGAGATGATTGGTTGCATCTTTAGAGCTGGGAGCCAAGACTGGAAGGATTTTATATGTAGCAGTGAAAAAGGAAGAAAAAAGGAGCAGTGCATATTAAAACATGTGTTGTGAAAAATGAGTGTGAAATTTCACACGCTCCGGATGATGAAAACGGCTGCTGTTTTTCCAGGTGGAGTCTGATGTAGATCTGCAGAGGCACAAGGAGGTGTTTGGGGGGAGTGTGAAGATGCAGCTTTTATTATAAACTTCAGTGTGAAGCCATCAGTCCCACTGTTACACTGGCCATTTCCTCCATGTACTGCAGATTTGTAAAGGATCAAGAGGAGTTGTTACTTCTGGCCGTTTGCCAGTCACCCAAAACAGAGAGGCCAATTAAAAAAAGGCTCTTCTGGATTGGGCCTTGGTTGAGTGAAAGAAAACAGACCCCGAATGTCAAACGGCCGCTACTTGAGCAGGGCTGAAAACTATTAACTGCCATCACAGCTCTGACAGGTTGTTTCATAGAGCAAATCTGCTGTTGCACACTCAGGATTTGTTACACTTTTTGTTCATTCTCGTGACATGCAGCTGAAAATAACTTTAAGGGTTGATTCAATTTAAAAGATATATTTGCACAGTTTAGGCTTACTGTATATGTTCTATTAAACACATATATGGTCTTAAAGTGGTCAACAGGTCCCTTCGGCTGCCGCTAATTGCCCTGATCCTAACATGTATCTGACTATGGACATAATGAATTAGAAACGTGGCAGAGGACACTGTGAACACACTTCTAGATAAAGCTGTTTGTTTTGGACTGGCCTGCCCCATCCATTAGTTGTTATTGTTTTCTTTAAACCTGGCATTGATTTAATTTAGCACCAATCAATTTGAGCTAGTTCTGACATTCAGATATGACCTTAAAGCCAGGCCCAGGCACAACTATGATTAGGATTAAACTTTTGTTAATGAGGTGATTTCTCTTCACACAGGGGCATGTGACATGACCTAACACCAGTGGTCAGTAAAAATTAGATCAATTATTGAGAACAAAATCGCTTTAACTTGATTACCCTTGCACCCACTAATTTGGGTAATTAATAACCTTCTCTGAGCGGCAGAGTGCAGTTTATTCATAACAATCTCTACATGTGCTCTTTAATGAAATGCCGGGGTCCAGGCCATCGGTTTTGGAGGTAATGTCATAATCAATGGTGCCCAACACACGTTAATTACCCTAGTTATTAATTGTTACAGTTAGATTTGAATGCTACATGCTGTCGGCTCCTTTGTCCCTCTGTGTATAGCAATCAGTGGATTGAAAATGGCAAATCTAATTAGGCATTCAGCGGGCAGGCCGGGAATCTAAATGAGACGGTATCAGGCCTGACAGCTGGCAGCCGAGGCGCCGTTCACACTGGGCAGCGAACAAAACCAGCTTTATCCACTGCCCCAGGAAAAACAGAGAAAGGGATGTATCGCAAACTAATAAATACATTCACAGCAGAGGCCTGCCATATCACACAATGCTGTAATGAAATGCCTGCTTGAATCTTTTGTTTGGGTACAAGCAGTGTTTATGCATCTATCAGGACAGGCAGCACCTCGTTCATCCAGCAACAACAGCAGAGATGTGTCGCTAATTTATTACCCTCTTTATTTCTATGCAAATAATAGCCTACAATTCACAGTATGTCATTCAAATATGTTTAAGACGTTATCATGATAATAATGCTCAATAATAGATGTAATATTATTTTTTTTTAAAACTCAGTGCCCTGAAGCAGGAAGAGCAAACATAATGTACTCATGAGAAAATATTTCAAATGGATCAATACACAAAAATATAAATTGTGAACTTTTGAATGGCATGTAATAACAATTCAGAAATTCAATTACATTAAAATACATCCATATGTAATTTCAGCAGCTACAGCCAGGAAGTAAATAATGCAGTGTGGAAGGTGGCAGCCGAGAGGGAGCGAAAGGAGCAGGTGGAGGACCCCCCCCCCAGCAAAACACATACACACACAGCCCAATGTTGAGCCATGACACAGCCAAATATTGAGGTCCAACATCAACATAATTTAGTCCTGATTTAGACTTGATTTAGCTCTACTTCAGTCCAAGTTTAGGTTTAGCCAACTCCAGAACGCCGCTAGTTATTCTCAAACTTCTCAAACGAGGCAGTGTGTGCTTTATGCGTGAGACAGTGGGAGGGGTTTGGGAAGAACGTCAGAGGCTGAGCAGAGAAGGAGAAGGGAAGTACATCATTCAAACGTTTTTTTTTCTTCACAAAATCAGGTTGTATAGACCCTTTAAAATGTTCCGGAATGGAGGAAACTAGAAGAAAAAGTGAGTTAAAAAAAAAAAATCTATTGTGGTTGGTCATCAACATTTCTGTAAAAAACCTAAAAATCAAGAATTTTCCCTCCAGCCAAAAGTCTAACTGTTACTAATGTGGACTTTAAATAAATATACAATGTGAGGTACAGTCACTAATGTTTCCTAACCAGGCTCTGACATCACCTACATG
>JAVQKC010072148.1:0-17070 GCA_036025475.1 Philypnodon macrostomus | reverse complement strand
TAAAACCAGACTTTAAAGAGAATGTGAGTAAGCTGTTGGTACACAGCTTTTTCAAGGACTTTACCTAAAAACGGCAGGTTTGATATGGGCCGATAGTTGTTTAGTACTGTGGCATCAAGACAGCAGTTTTCAACGAACTTGAAAATGTCCCTGACTGGAGCCAGAGATTAATTAAATGTAAAATTTGGGGTAACAAACTGCTTAGTACTGATTTTAGAAATCTAGTGAGTAAAACATCAAGGCTGCATGTAGATGAACTCAGACTGGATATGATCTCGTGATAGGTGTAAAATATGCCAGTTCTGTGTCTCCTCGGTGGCTGTAGAGTTGTCATCTGTGTTTTGATGTTTATTGCATGTTTAATAGTCTGAACCTTGCCAATAAAGACTTTTGCAAACTCATTGCACTTAGATGTTGAAATGAGTTCAGAAGGCATTGGAGCTGAAGGGTTTGTTAACCACAGTAGCAAATGTGTGTTGTTACTGCAGTTTGTTATGATTGCAGAAAAATACCTCTCCCTTGTTCTACACAAAACTTGATTGAACACATACAACATTTCTTTGTATATCTCATAATGAACCTGGAGCTTTGACTTCCGTCATTTGTGTTCGGCCCTCCGACACTCCCTTATCTGTGCCCTGATAGTAAAGCATGTTACGTACCTTGAAAAGCTCCATATAAGAGCCATTATATTGACTTTCAGCCATTCTCACACTAGGGACAGACGACCCACAGTAACACTAGAGGATGATAATTGTGTCATTTTTGTGTAATTTCTTGTGTAGTTTAACCAGACTGGTCATGGCAGCATCTGCAGTCAAGCCATAATGCTGGTCACTGATGGAGCGACTGAAATGTATGATGATGTTTTTGAGAAGTACAACTGGCCAGAAAGAAGGGTGAGTTTCTCTTTATCTAAATATTAGGTGTACTTTTTTGTTTCATTATTGTCTTCACATTTTTTTAGTGCCCATAGTTGTACATTATCTGGAGACTTTATTAAGTAGAGAGCTTTAGGTCTTCTGCTGCTATAGCCTTCCTGCTCATTGTATGATCTTCTGCAGACCTTAATGTAACAAGTGGTTATCAAACCTGGTTTGGATCTTCAAGACTTTTTCATCCAAATAATTTATGCTGGATATTGTGTTTTTCAACCCATTCTTTGTAAACTCTATAAGTGAAAATCACCATAGATTATCACGTTCTGGCACCAACAATCACTCCATGTTTAAAGTCACTTAAATCATCTATTTTCTTTATTTTGATGCTTGGTTTGAACTTCAGCAGGTTTGTTTTGAACATATGTGAATACATTGGCTTGAACCACAGTATTTGAGCTCACTGGCAGGTAAATAAGTCTATCTAACAAAGTGTCCAGTAAGTCCATTTTTTAAAAACCATATCGTTCTCAGCCTTGACATTAAGGAATTTGCTTTTTCAATTGTGAAAACCTCAGGTGATGTAATGTTCTTTCCATTACAGAACAATATTTTCCCCAAGAGGCTTTTACCCTGTTCAAGGGCAGAGAATGTACAAATCCCACACCTCTGTACCTCGGGCCCTCTCCACACATCACTATAAACCCTTTTGTAGGCGGTAAACGCAATCAGAATAAACCGGACTTCTGAGCCATTCACAGAGCAATAAAACAACAGCACTGGGGGGGGGAGGGTGATGTTCAGACTTTCAGAGCATATGTGCACTGGCAAAGCATTTGGCGGGATACGTCCGGGGCACTATTTGGCAGCGTACCCCATCCCCCAAAACACCCCCAGGCTTCCCCTTTGTGGCAGAAAGTCAGTGTTTTTTTCCCTATATGCTTTATGCTTACGAAGCATCTGGAGCCAATGAGCCGTACAGGTCTGGCACAGTGTCACACAGCGCTGTTTAAAAGGACAGTGGAACATGCCCTTGTGCCATGCCCCCGAGAAAACTGAATTAATTGAATTTAACTGTATGCGTCCTTTGAAATTATAAAGCAAAAACAGGCTATAAAAGAGGTAAGGTAGCTGTGTCAAAAACACACACAATATGAGATATCTTTATATATATATTATATGAAAGGCAAGACTTAGATACTAATGCTTGATTAACCACATAGTAAAAGACCAATTTGAACCCTTAGCAGAGGACTAAATTAGAACTAAATCAGGACTAAACCAGGTCTAACCAATATGTAAAGCAGATCCAAACCAGGACTAACATTTGGACTGAATTATTACTGCTTTTACTTATCATATCTTTATATAACTTCATAACATGTTTTTATTTAAGGCTTATTTCTGCTATATGAAGACCATAACATTATTGGAACACATTTATAAAATAATGTGCAGGCCTGTAACTATACTTGATATCTTATTCTTTTAGGGACAGGGTTTGTGTCCTCAGGTCTTCTATCTCTGAAGCTGTGTCTTTGTGCAGGTGCGGATATTTCCTTACCTGATCGGGCGAGAGTCTGCATTCGCTGATAACCTCAAATGGATGGCCTGTGCCAACAAAGGTTAGTGACACTTTGGAGATATACTTTGGACACTGCACTATCAGTATTAGACAGAGGCTTGGTGTATAATTTCTTAGTTGTATGCAATATTGTTGTATATGTTATGTGCATGTGAAATGGTTGTGTGCTTATCTAGAGTGGACAATGCAAAACTCAATACTATTACTATCACATTGACCTCTACATAATGTCATTAGGCCTATATGGTGCGTTCAATACGATTGACATATTCACTTTTTTATTATGATATTATAATATAGAGTGCTTTTTATTATACTAAAAAGGGCCTAAATCAGAACTAACCTATGACAAAAGCTTAGACTAATGCAGAAAGACTAACCAAGTCTAAATTAGGTCTAAAGCAAGGCTAAACTAGAACTGAATTAGTACTCAACAGGACAATACCAGGTCCAGACCAGGACTAAATAAGGATTGAATCAAAATGTGTGCCTAAACCAAGAGTAGTCTGTGGTTCACACATCACTCATTCAAGCCATTATAGGGTGTGGGATATGGCAATAAAAGATTACATTGTGCTAACAATCTGCTAATCTGGGAAGATTGTTGAATCGTGCTACAGTGCATTGATTTATGCTCTGCTCTTTACAGTTATTTTTACTATAACAATGCCAGTTTTATATGAATAAAAAAGGAAAATAAATAGTATTTAGTATTATGATAAACATGGGATTTACATTAAAGTTGTAGTTAAACAGGTTTTATAGTCACTGATAGCAGTAGCCTCACAAAGTCAACTAAAGTCGTAAGAAATCACAATCATGATCTTGGCTTAATAAAATTGTGATATTATGGTTTTACCATATCACGTTACTATGTGGGTGCCTGTGACTCTGTCGGTTCCCCCTCTTTCTTCCAAAAGGCAATGAAGTGGCACTTTGAGGGGTCAGAGTTCAATCCGCTCTAATCCCTCTTCCTGTCAGAGAGTGTCCCCTCAGCTGTGCTGCGCTGATGGCTCCCACGTGTCAGCTCCGGATGAGTGCCCTCCGGATCCAAAGTCACAGCCAGGAAAACACATCACAGTCAGGGGTAGAGAGGGAAGAGCAAGCCCCCCTCCTGGTCCCGACAACATCATGAAATAACCTCACATCATGTCCAATATTACACCATTAGCAAACCATATAGCATATTAAGCAGAAGCTGCCAGACGTCATATTTTTTACAACCATAATATGTATATAGCTTTTATAGTTTTCAGAAATAAACTAAAGTCATGCAACAAATAACAATTTGAATTTGATTCTGCTTCAGTTTGTATGTGCATGTGAACATACTAGTTTGCAAAAGGTTTACTATGAAATAACATGCTCCACTGCTCTTGCATTTTTTTTCCCGTGCTTTGGTTGTTTGTTTCTCTCTATGGAGCTCCCTCTACAGTTTTATAGAATATAGACTTTATCATGAAGGTATTATACAAATACTATAAAAACACAGTCGGTATCAGTTTTGCATCTTATTAGTGTTTCTTGTGAGACCTGTGATCTGAGACTTCAGGGACACACAGTACACTCATTCTAGCTAAGATGGTTTTTGCCAAGAGACACGCGTGGAAGGTGAAAGAAACTTCATTCACCCCACAGCAGGCCCTTCAAAGCTGCAGTTCCTTCCTGTTTTTTTACTTTGTATCTAAGCAAAAATAATTACTCAGTTAAAAGTACAGCATAATAATGTCATCTTAAGAAAAATTGAGACTCTGAGACCCTCTGTGGGTTGTATTATAAGTGTTTTTGTTTTAGAGGAAGGTTCTATCAGGAATAATGTGAGGGAGCTAATGTTTTATTTCAAGATTCATAGCTTATTTTTGTTTTAAGCTTGTTCCAGGTTTGTGTGAGACCGTGACAGAGGGTTGGGAAGGTGAAGAAGGGGAAAGGGGAGCGCATCATTCAAACTTCTAAACTTTGACACAAAATCATGTACTGTATTGACTGCATTGTTCTCCTGTAAGGACCATTGAAAGCAGTACATGGGTTTGTATACTGTACTTGTAAACACAACACAGTCAGTGCTTTAGAAGGGAGACCAAGCCCCCTCACGCTCCGAGAAAAACCATCATGAAATAACCTCACGTGTCCAATATGAAACATGGGCAGTAACAGCAGAGCCTGACAGCCAGTCAAATGGCCTCTGTGTCACTACAGTGCACCACTATTTACTGCCTAAGCACTGCTGGGAATTGATTACTTAAAGAACAGTGGGAAAAATGGTTGTGCTTTTGCTGTACATGCAAAACCGAGATGGTATAAATGAATGAAAATAGACATTTAATATGCCCTTGGATCACAGCAAGGAGGTTGTGGTTATCTGAGCTAATGTTGTTATGTAAATTATGCCAAACCAGTCAACCTTACCTCTGGCATCAAAAAAACATTTACCTTCAAACCTTAGACATGGCTGTATGAGACTCCCAGTAAATCATATTAAAATATTCAGCATAGTCTAGCATGATCAGAATTACATAGATCACCCCTCTGCTTGATTTGAACGGTTTATCTAAATGAGAGTGAAAAATAGTTACATTCCACTTTATATGCTAAACTGTATTTTTTTTAATTTCCTGGCTACCTAACACCTCAAATGAAAAATCTAGCTAGCTAGTTAGTTGTCTAACAATATTTTCTATTACAGGTTACTTTAGTCAGATCTCCACTTTAGCTGATGTTCAGGAGAACGTCATGCGATATCTTCACGTCATGAGTCGCCCAAAGGTGATCGACCACGAGCACGACACTGTGTGGACCGAGGCATATGTGGACAGTGCTGTAAGTGCTAACCCTGCTTTTTCTGCTTCTTTTTCAGGGACATTACTATATATATATATATATATAAAAATTATAAAGGTATTGAACACAATAGATATATCTATATCTATATATAGACATAGTCATTGTGTCTTTACATGTTGTGTTCAATACCATTATAATTTTAGATTGGTTGTCTGTATCAGATAGCAGTAAAAAAATAATACATCCACATTTATATAGGGTTTTGCTCAGCAGTTTGTTTAGTCCATTATTCTTTTCACAGTCACTCACTGGTGCTCTGTAGCCACAGCTGCTCTGGGGCAGCCTGACGAAGACGTGGCAACCATATCTCACCTACAGTCTCTTTAACATCACCAAACACAGCATAACAAAACACATACATAGATAGGAAATGTGGGTAAAGTCTCTTGCCAAAAGACACAACAACAGTTTGAACTGGGCAGGGTTTGAACCACCGTCCCTCTAGTTAGTGTCAGCTGTGTTGCTTGGCTGATGGAAAGATTTAGTTCATTTTTTACAGAGTTTGTGTGTACATGTAAGTTGTACAGTGTGCATGTGTGCGTGTGATTCCTCGTCATTACTCTTCATGCTGGGGAAATGACTCCTCATTACGAGCATCATTAATCTGCATGGATTTCCCCTCAGTGTACATCTGTGTCCACAAAGTCTGCATGAGCTCCAACGCTTTAATCCAAAGTGCTGCAATGTAAAACTCTTCTTATTTGTTCTCTGTTTTCCATCAGCTCACTCAGGCTTATAAGGTAAATCTCTTGGCAAAGTATTTAAAATGAAGTTAAATTGTATATTCCACTCACATATATTCAGTACTGTGCACATTTTACACGATCTTATTTATTGTAACAACACAAGTCTTGGCTTTAAGTTTGTAGCTATTTTCACCTAAGTTCTAACAGTTGTCACTGCATCATGATAGTTTACCTCCACGAAAACTTTCCCAGTATAGTATTCTCTAAGGGCCACAGAAAGCAGTATACAGGCTTTTTTATTGTACTTGTATTCAGTATGGAGTCGACTACACAGAGGGTTGGGGGAGATTGTCCTCTTGTAAGTGTGTGCGCTCTTGTATCTCGGCCCAGACACACCATTCATCATTCTGTGGATCATTGCATTTTATCTCCTAAAGCCCATAATAAAACTGACATTGGAGGAGAGACCAAGGGAGTGAAAGGAGGAGATGAGAGGATGGTGGTGTCCGAGACTATAGCCTTTACCTATGTGTGTGTGTGTAGACTTAAGCTTTTCCTATGCTTTTTCATTGTGTTGGGATACATTTTAGAAGCCACCATTCCTCATTTTGTCAAGCACGCGAATACACACCGGCGGTCATGCCCCATTGACTTCATATGTATGCATGTATACAATTGAAAACGTGTAATAGGAAGGAATGACACTAGCTAATACAATGCTGTATGCCAGGATCTGCATCACTGAAATTTGCTTGATTAAACAATAAACAGGGTTTGTGTTTCATTGTGGCCTTGTATTGAACATTTTAAATATTTTTGTGTAATATTTGAGGCACCTAAATATTATTATCTAGTCACACATTATTTTAAACGGATAGTGGTAAAGAAAGTGTAGGTTTTATAGTATATCTCTGTTTTGATTAACGGGCCATTGTTTAGGATGTACCTCTCCTCAGACCCAAAGTATGAGGAAAAAGGTATATGTATAATTTCATTTGAAAATATACAAATTGAGATAATCATTTCTGAAAAGACTATTTATGCTCAGCCCCTTTATGCCTCATCATAATGTAATACCAGCCCTGTTTTGATTCACATAAAGCATCAGCGTTACCAAGTTACACAGTCTTCACAATCACGTGTCGTTTACAGATGAAAGACAAGTCCGGTCCGAGTCTGATGACCACAGTGGCCATGCCTGTGTTCAGCACCAAGAATGAGACGGTGAGTCTGCATGTCTAAATGATCTTTGTAATGTTTTTCAAAAGTTTTTGTGTGTTTTTGATTTTGTTTCGACTCTGTTGATGCAGAAGAATCAGGGAATTCTGTTGGGGGTGGTAGGAACAGACATCCCTCTGCAGGAGCTGATGAAGCTCATCCCAAAGCATATGGTACAGTCATCTGTTTTCTACTTAGTTCAGATCAAATAAACACATTCATAATATTCAGAAACATGTTTTAAATACTTCTGTCTGTTTCTTCTTCTTTGTCTCTAGCTTGGGATCCATGGATACGCATTTGCCATTACAAATAATGGCTACATCCTCATACACCCAGACCTCAGGCCTTTGGTAAATAACATTTACCATTACCTTACTTACCATAGCATTCCCTGTTTTAACCCTGAATTTCCTTTTTTATTTTGCATAACCCACAATATGAAATGAAAGCTTTTCCTTTTAACGAGGGCATACAGAAATTATTTTTGTGGTTTTGTGGTTAGCAGGCTTGAATGGGCTTGTAATAGTCTGTAATCCCCACCTTTTCCTTTGATGTATGCATGCAGGGATAAGGGCCACTCATAGGGCTGGCTGGCCTGAGATGTCCCAGAGGTAACTTAACACTTGCTGGCCAAGAGCACAGCCTTTCGCCCTGGGACCGCTGGTTCTTTGGGAGCAATGGCTGTGCTGGTCTGTGTGTGCCAGTGTGTTAGTGCTACTCCTCTATGTGCTAATATTTGTCTGTTGTTTGGTGTGTGTCCCTTTGTGAACGTCTAAATGTGGCTAAAACTGTGTAGTCTGTGGTCGTAGTCATTGACTTGTCATCTCTTGTCGACTGGACAACATACTGTACTGTATCTGTCTGACATGTACAATCTAATGTGCCGATGTAGACTTTCTTGAGCGTGAATTTCCTATCAATCATATTAAGTATTTTAATTTACCTGACAGAGTTAATTTCACAGATGATTTGTTAAATAATTACACAGCAGAAACTTCCACCAGAGCTTTGTAAATATAGCATACAGTGAGAAACGCTCAAAACAAGAGTGGCCATTTTGGGTCAAGTTAGATTAGCACAGATTTCTGACATGTTAGGGTGACTTTGTTGAACTAAATGTGTGATTTTCTTATGTGCAGTATCAGGAAGGTCAGAAGAGGAGGAAGCCCAACTACAGCAGCGTGGACCTGTCTGAGGTTGAGTGGGAGGACAAAGATGATATCGTATGTGTTTACTACAAAAATAATAAAAAAGAAAAATATGATCTTATAGTTTACACCGAAACACTGGGTCAGGACCCAAAATGATGTTAACAAAATGTATTTCAGTCACAAATATCTGAAAGCGAATGCTGCAAAGTCGAGACACAAAGCCAGTGTTTCTATACCTTTTCACATTGTGTAGCACCTAAATCAGGACTAAATCAGGTTGAAACCAAAAAGTAATCCATGCAGGAAAATACATTTCTTAATATAAATAAGGCTATACCAGGTATAAACCATAACAAAACCAGGATTAGATTACTTCTGAACCAGGCTAAGCAGCAGTAATCATCAAATGTAAGACCCCTACCAAAGCAAACCTATAAAAGGAAAGTGGATAGAAATAAAACTAAATCCAGACTTGAACTCAAAAAGACTCATTTTGAAATTTGGAAACACATGGGAAACACTGCTGTAGTATTGTGAACGTAATTAAAGTAAATGCATTTGTATATTTTGTTTTGGATACAAGCATCAAATACTTTTTGCTGTTTCTGTGTACACTTTATCTTACAGCTACGCAATGCTATGGTAAACAGGAAGACAGGCACTTTCTCTATGGAGGTTATGAAGACTGTAGATAAAGGGGTGAGGTTAAAATAACATTAATATAATAATGCATTGTACTTATATAGCACTTTTCAGAACACCCAAAGATGTTTTTCAATATATATATATATAATATATATATACGTTTTCATGAGTAAAAAAAAAAGTACAAATTAGATTCCTTTTTTGTTCATTTAGAGGCGTGTCTTAAAGATGCACAATGACTATTACTACACAGACATCAAGGGGACTCCATTCAGGTGAACCAGTGAAGTTTATTTTAAGTCATAAAATGTATTTTGCTGTTGCGATATAATGTGTTTTTGTATCTAGTGTTGGAGTGGCACTGTCTAGGGGCCATGGCAAATACTTCTTCAGAGGAAATGTTTCTGTGGACACAGGTAATACCACATACACTCACTGGCCATTTTATTATGTACACCTATTCAACAAAATGGAGAGCATATCAAGTCATGCAGCATGTGTCAAAGCTGCACTCCATTGGGATCTTTTAACATGAGTTTAAATGTATCCAGAGATTGCCAATTCTGGGGGTCAAAATACCATGCTGATGCCAGAGGTCAGAGAAGAATGGCCTTGCCTTAAGATGATGGAAAAAGTTACAGTAACTCAAACAATTCTCAAATCAACCAAGATCTGCAGACGACCATCTCCGAACACACAAAACATCATCTGCTACAGCAACAGAAGACCACACTAGGGTCACTAGGTACTGGGTCTACCTAATAAAGTGGCCAGTGAGTTTACCATATAAGTACATGCTACACTTGTGACTAGCTTGTATGACAGTGCTGCTTATTGCTTGAGTCGACCCCACGCCTGGCATTGCTGAAGCGTTACTGACTTGTGTGTTTTTTTCAGGGCTCCGTGATCTGGAACAGCCAGATGTCGCCCTGGCAGATGAGTGGTAAGGCTAAGGGTTGTGGCAGGGCATTGATGCGTTATGTAGGTTAGATCCCTCTGTTCTTCAGGGATCAGGGAGGTGGAGGCCTGTCATGTTACTTTATGTGTCTGTTTGGCCCCACATTTAGGACCTACTGCAACACGGAGGAGGATCACGAACACCGCCATCTCACCCAGATCCAAGCCATCAAGCTGTTCATGACGGGACGCAGGCCACACCTTAAATGTAAATACAACAATCCTCTTTTTGCTCTGTGATAGGTATAAAGACAAGCTGTGAAAATGTGTATTTATTTACATTTTTGTGACAGTAATGTGGGTTAAACAAAGACCTCGCAGCTAAATTTTACAATGCCACCTTCCAAAGTAATGCAAAAACCCAAAATGCCCATGGTGAATGAGCAAGATAATAAATAATCTGTCAGTGTATGTCTTTGCGATTAACATTGTCCAGGGTACACCCCGTCTAAGACCCATAGTTGCTGGGACCACTAACAAAGAAGATGAACAAATGAATCATAAAATCATTCTGTTGACAATGTTTTACTTGACTCATTGGAGCATTTACAAGCAATAGTTATCTGGATGTTTTCAGTAAGTCTGTCTGATCTCTAGGTGACAGAGAGCTGATTCAGGAGGTGTTGTTCGATGCTGTGGTCACAGCTCCATTGCGGGCCTATTGGACTGGACTGGCCCTCAACAAGTCAGAGTAAGAACTGTTTAAAACAACTTTCTTCTACTAAACATAAAACTCCACCAATGTATTGCATCTTTAGTCCATATATGTAATGGGATCACAATAACTTCATTGAGTATAGTTAGTCATTTCACATATGTTTATGTGATTTTGAACGTTAGTGCCATGTGGACCTAATATTTTCGAAATGTATATTTACTGGGATATTTACTCACAATCACGTTAGCAATCAATGTTAGCTCGGATCTGCAGAAGAGAGACCAGTGAGACCACACTGGGTGCCACTTTATTAGCTACATGGTCTACCTAATAAATTGGCCAGTGAGTTTATTTTAAAAAGTATATTTACAGATGAGGAATTGATTGATTATGTATTAGTCACTTATTATACAAAAAAAGATTGTATTTATTTTCTATCACATTTTCGGTACTTTTTCAACAGAAACTCAGACAAAGGAGTAGAGATTGCGTTTCTCGGAACTCGCACTGGTCTTTCACGGACCAACCTGTTTGTGCCTGCTGATCAGCTGTCCAATCAGTGAGTGCCTGGTCTAATCATTACTTACATGGAGAGCTGCAGCCTGGGATTGAGCTAGTGAATCAAGATTTATTTTTTTTAATCCTTGTGCCTCCTCCTCAGAGACTTCCTGACAGCCGAGGACAAGGAGGGAGTGTTTAATGCTGATCACTTCCCGCTGTGGTACAAAAGAGCTGCCGAGCAGGTCCCGGGAACATTTGTGTACTCTATCCCCTTCAGCACCGGTACGCAAGGCAAAATACTCACCGTGAATAAACAAGCAGTCTGTATGGTTTTAGAGTTGTCCAAGAAACACTATTCAAAATTAAAACCAGTATCTAGTAGACTCTATTTTGTAACCAACTTTGCTGACACACAAGATCCAAAATATGGCTTATAATGGTTTCAAATTACTGTGGGATTGAAAATAATATTTAGAAATGAGATATTTTTTGTATCGAGTTTAAGTGACAACGCTAGTGGAGTTACAGAATGTATTTCTATCTGTAGCATTTTCTCAATTGAGGAGCTCCGCCTCTTTTTATTATCTGAAGCAGCAGAGTATAAAGCAAAATTACATTTTAATCAGGTTTTGTCTGCGTTTTTCAAGTTATGGATTGTAGTTTTTACTGTCGTTTCTCATTGGATGCACAGGGCAGTTCTTAATGTGGCCCCCACATGCAGGAGATGGAGAATAGTTGTCACTTTACTACCTTTTTTCTATTAATGATGACTGCATCCACTGAGGCTTTACAATCATAACATAAAAATCCTATATCCTACCTCCTATTGTAGAAATATTGGAGGAGCTCACACTGGACTCCATTACTGCTGCATTTCTTTAGCCCCATCTACTATTACTGTAGTCTAACTGTACCTTCAGTATAGAGCGCCATCTAGTGAGCGAGAACTTCATCTAACCTAAACTGTGTGATGTTCTTTGTGTAGCTTTAGAAAATAAAAGCGTGGTTTTGGCCAGTACTGCGATGCAGCTCACGGATGACAGAAAGTCTCCTTTTGTTGCTGGTAATGGCTTCCACAGTTCTGTCACCACAGTGCATACATAATTCACACTGATATCACTTATTTATGTAATTGTCTTTGTTTGTTTTATTATTAGCTGTCGGTATACAGATGAAGCTAGAGTTTTTCCAGAGAAAATTCTGGACAGCGTGCAGACAGGTATGTGACTAATAGTAATACCTAAGGCACAAGGCATGTCTCTTCATCTACTAAAACACATATAACATTTATAATCCTGTGTGTTTTCTGCCCAGTGCACAGCCCTCGATGGAAAATGCAGTATTAGCTGTGATAATGACGTAGGTCCTACCTTTAAAATAAACTTTATACATGCTAAACTGTATTGTTACATGATGTACCTAATCTATTTTACCTTCGGGCAGGACATAAACTGTTATCTCATAGACAACAATGGCTTTGTTCTTGTGGCGGAGGACACTTCTCAGGTACTATATGTATATTATTGTAGTACAAAAACACTAATGACTTTGCTTCTTTAGCCGGGAGAGTGAGGACGACCAAATATAATACTGTATACAAAAATGCAGTCATTTTATGACTTGGATTTTTAAATGCAAACATTTTCGGTATGCTTTGTTTTACATTAGTTTATAGATTTCTGACAAATGTGCTCTTTCAGACAGGGCTGTTTTTTGGTGAGGTAGAGGGCGCTGTTATGAATAAACTTCTCCTGATGGGTACTTTCAAAAGGTAGCAGCTAAAGTAGAGGTAGCATTTAAGTTAAATGGATTCAGTTTACTTATGCTGGTTTCCACTTGTTTGCAGGATCACATTGTATGACTATCAGGCTGTGTGTCGGGAGTACGCCGGCAGCAGTGACAGCGCTCGCACTTTATCAAATGTAAGAAAACTAAATTACAACTTAAACCACAGAGTTCATTTTTTTAAGTTTTAACTAAACCTTTTCTGTCTCGTTTTAGCCCTTTACCGTTGTTAAGTGGCTCCTGACTGAACTTGTCATGTAAGAATAAAAAGTAATGTTGTATAGTGTTTAATTGATGCAGCAGTAGCTACATAATGGACTTAAGTCTTTTAAAAAGTCTTCAATTTATCATCTGTCATATTTGTGAGGTATATTTTAGTATGTTTTTCGTGTGTCTGCAGTTTTCTATTAGAGTTTAACTTATACAGTTGGTGGAACATTGATGCATCGGTGAAAGGTAACACAAACTGTGAAACATGTCATCTGGTCAGTTCAAAGATATATTTTTTAATGGGTCAATTATATCTGTGTCCAGCCCAGAGAACCCGTGGTAAAATTATCATGGTCCCTTGCGACACTGAGTATCCTGCCTTTGTTTCGGACCGCACACTCAAAGAGACATCAGGCAGTATCGACTGTGAAGGCTGTATCAGGTACTGCTTTAGGCACTCCTAAATGAACTACATAATGACTCTTTGTGATGTTTTAAACCCACATAAAACTCAAGATGCTGAGCCTGTCCTTTAAGGCTGATTGTGTGTCTCTCTCTCTTCTTCTGCAGGTCTTTTGTCATTCAGCAGATCCCCAGCAGCAACCTCTTCATGGTCGTTGTGGACAATAAATGTGACTGCAGTAGTGCTCCTGCCGTGACTATGGATCCCATTGAAATCATGTATATCCTTTCAAAGTGTTTCAAATAACGTGATGTGGTTGAACTGGTTATAAGGATCTTTATGTTTTGTGTGTTTGTGTGATAATAATAAGTCATAGCTTACACTTATATAGCACCTTTCAAGATACCCAAAGCACTTTACAATTAAGTCCATTATTCATTCACTCCTCAGTCACACACCAAACTAGTGAACTACTCCTATAGCCACAACTGCCCTGGGACACACTGGCTGTGCCCCAACGGCCTCCACCAAACACCAATCACACAACCACATTCATTCATTCATAGGCAATGTGGGTTCAGTGTCTTGCAACAGCCTGTGCGAACGCTTATCCACTGCGCCACTGCCGTCCCAAAGATCATGGTTTGACTCTTTGACTCCTTTGAACACAACGAGTCCCTGAAGTGTGACAGACTCAAGTATCAGAAGGACAGAAAAAAGCCTGAATCATGTCACCCCTTCCACCCAGAGGTATGACCAAGCATATTGCCAATTAAAAAAAACACATGTTCATTAATATTATTTATTTGTTTATATTTTATATAATAATATATCGCTGTTGTAAGTTTATGGAAGAGGTTGTAAAACTAGAATTACAGTGCCCCCTGCTGGTCTTAGATTGGATTTAGCCCACTAAAAATGCTGGATACTTCAAACCATACAGTAAAATAAACAAACTTAGAGGTCCCCTACCTAAGATATCTTAACTATATAGACCATTACATTAGAAAACAAATCTAATGTATGTTTTTGCAATGTACTTGTAAATGTGCATGCTGTTGTTAGGGCCTAATTGTATCATTGTAAATAACCAGTTATATTTTGTGATTGTGTGTTTTCAGGAAAACGCCATGGAGTGTGGTTCAGCCGCGTGCCGGTTCACGTCCAGCCTCCTCACATCAGCTGTGCTTCCTCTGATTGTGGCGGTCATCTCCAGGTGACCACAAAGACAAAAAGACTCAGAAAGAATCAGAGCCAGATGACTATGGCCAGTGAGAAACAAATCGCTCAAACCTCTGTACCAGGCTGCGCTGTAAACCGTAGATCTGAGACTTACCTCCATCAACACAGAGCATATAAACATAATGTGTGTAATTGCTTTTAATGCACTTCATGCCTCTGACAGTTAACCATGGTTATAATAAATAAATTATTTATTGAATGAAAATAGAAAGACAAATAGAGAAATATATGGTGGCTTTCAGGACAGTAGTTGGATTTTTGTTCTAAAAGATGTGTCATGATTTTGTTATGAAGCAAGTGTTAAAGTTTGCAGAATGTAAAATGCACCTTTGCCATATACATTTTTATTATATTAAATGTTATTCTATTGTTATATTTTGGCAGTAGTTTGCTGATAACTAATGCAGCACTGTAAGAGTTCAATTCCTATGCATTTGATCAGATATATTTGTAAATTACATTATTATTTTGACATGATAAAGATGCGAATTTCAAAGCTGAAGCAACGAGCATAGATAAAAATGTTTTACTATTTCTAACCACATAAAATGCAGCTGCAAACAAACAACAATACGATATGTTAAAGCTACTTAGTTTAGACAGAGGTACTATTTATGGCTGTGGTTGGTATATTATGTGAAACTACAAAAATACTTGAATACATACCATTTCATTACAAGTATTTGAGAAATAGTACGTTTCTCAAAACCTATGCCACGTAGATAAGCCATGCTGCACTTCATTTGTGTCTTCATGCTGTTGTGTGGCCTCTTACATGTATTTGGGGTTTTATGTTTTTTTTTTGGTTTTGTTTTGTTTTTTGTAGCTTTTGAAGAAAAATACACTTTGTCATAGTTGTCTCAAGAAGTGGCTTAGATGTTACCTGCATCATGGTTATGAAGAAGTTGTATGTTATCTGAATTTGAGCAGCATTCACAGCATTAAACGCGTATCCAGGCCTACTGTGGGCTATTGTGGCTGTTTTTACATCTGTCTCAATTTGTGTGCTGTTATTCTCAACATGGTTTGTGTGTTAGCTTCAGAAATCCTTATGTGAAAATACTGTGGATACTCATCACACATGGGAGATTAATAAAAGTATGTTGCTTTACGAGAGACTTGAGATCATGTTCATTTCTGCGCTATCGTCTCGAGGTTTCCCAAAATAAGAAATTGTTAGAGAATGCTTAAAAAGGACTATCTGATTCAGTTCTGTGAGATAATTATTATTTGACCTGGGTTACCAAACTACTCAAAAATCCTACTAATATTTTACCCCCAAAATAAAAAGTAAAATAATTATGACAGATTACTTTACATGTTAAAACATTTTGTATTTTTTTGGGAAGATTCACAGACGGCAAAACTTCATACTGACTGCCATGGTAACAAATTGACTCAGATTATCCCAAAGAAAACCAGCCTAGATGAACTAATTCTTACTGAAAGTCATTAGCATTCATCTAGTCTACATTTCCAGCTAAATATACACAGCTAAGCCCGGGCTAACAGCCGTTATGGTGAATTTGGGCTAATTGCTTACACCTGCTTCAGTAACCACCTGGGTGAATTTGTCCGGAAGTGGTTAAGGCGCAGCTCCAGGCGGCACTACAGTCACGGGGCCCTGAAGTGTAAGTCGCATCGCTGAGACTGCCAAGAAACGGCTGTTGTCTTTAGTTTTTTTTCGTTGTTTTATATTTGTTTGTACCGAAATAATGGGTCCCAAAAGGGCAGCGGCAGCAGCATCAGTTGATGATCCCTCATCTCCCACCGAGGACGCTCCAGTAGTTGAGAACGAGCACAAAAAAGGTTGGCTTGGATTTTTAAATGATTTAGTTGATCTAGTACATACCCGTCAATGTATTTTCGTGCTTTTACGTCTGGTCTTAGATGCTGCGGCGGTGCGTAAACTAACAACGCACCCTCCCACAGCAATCATGGTCAGAGAAGCTTTGAAGGAACTCGACTCCAGAAAAGGTGTCTCTTCTCAAGCGATACAGAAGTACATTCATCAAAAGTATCCCTCGGTGGACGTGGTGAGGCTGAAGTCATTAGTGCGCAAAGCTCTGAAAAAGGGACTGGAAAACGGCACTCTGGTCAGGCCCGCCAACGCTACTGTGACCACGGGCGCTACTGGGAAATTTAGGGTAACAATCTTGGGTTTTTTTTACTTAATTTTTGTGTCAACTGTAGCGGGTGGTACCTCGGGGTGTCGCTGCTGCCCCACCAGGCCAAATCCTATAAATAGGAAGTTGGCTATTTGCCCGGGAGGTGCCAGCTTCCGTGGGTCAGGTTGTTTGCTGGGCC
>JAVQKC010072136.1:0-15986 GCA_036025475.1 Philypnodon macrostomus | reverse complement strand
AGAGAATTAATTGGATAAGATGGCGATTTAAGTCTATATTTAATCGCATAAATGATCGACGACAGCTTAAGCCAAGAAATGAGGGGTCACAATTGGTGAGCATCTTATTTGGATCACATTTATCCGGCCTAATAAGCGAAATATCCCAGCGGTTTGTTCACAGTGGCATTACAAATGTGTATTAATGACTTATTAATGTGCCTTGTTAACTTCTGATTGCTTTGTTAAGGTTTAGTATTTGGATCAACGGACCACAGAGGACAAAATGTAAATGTACAATATTTTAGCTACATGTGAGAAATGGTTCATCTATGGCGGGAAAAGGGCAGTTCTGGAGTAATGGTATAGGAGTCATAAATAAAACGGTGACCAAAATCTGCATGCCCTATTCTAGAGGCGACAGTGCTACAGTAAATATGGTAAATATGTTAAACAAGAGAAGGCATCCGCTGGGCAGCAAACTATTACTGTACACTCTGAGAAATGCACTGGTTACTTTTACATAACACATGGGGAAAACTTTTGTGTGAGTTTTCGTCTTTTGCTACTTAATTCATTCATTAATTCATGTGCATATACGTTACTTTTAGTTTAGGAGTCATTTTTTATTCATTCATTAATTTATTTCAACCTTTATCGGCGATGACAAGACATTAGTATGAAGCATGTGTTCATGTTGTGATGCCATTTATTAGATAAAGCACACAGATAAAATAAAAAATTGAACAGAAATAATCAAGAATTTCATTTATTCTTATGTTTACTCCACAAAAACGAACACCTTTGGGAAATATATTGGATAATGTTGGTATTCATTTAAAATGGCCTGATGTGAACTTTCTCTTGTGTCTTTTTAGTCTGCTGGGAGAAAGTGAACATGAGGAGGACACCTGAAACCGTGGGTGCATGCGACCGTTGTTATGGACCGAGCCATTGCCTTGACAACAAGAAGCAAGCCGGCGATGAAGAAGCGGCCTTAAATCTTCACAAGGTAATTTCTCACTGATAGGTGCAATTTGATCATTTTAACATTGTTGACAGCTTTATTGTTGCGACTTTGCCAAGGATATAGAATTGTCTGTGCTCTAAAGGATATTGGCAGTTAAATTATACTGGCAAAATTCTTCTACACTTAGCAAAAAAGAACAATTGTAACTTTTTGGCGCCCTCGTTGGCTTTGTGAACTCTGTCTTTTGGGAGAGTGAGTGTTGTTAAACGCTAAGAAAAGACTTCTGTCCACGAGCAAATAAAATATTCTTTGGTGCACGGTGCCCTGTCCCTCAGTGACTATTGAGTTACAACCCTTGTGTGTGTTCGACGGAAACCAACAAGAATGTCATGCGAATATTTCAGGTCGCACTATGCCATAGAGAAGGGGAAGTGGCTCGCGGAGTGCAACACAGAGCCCACTGTCATTGTGGATTAAGGCCTGATTGAGCTTAGTTGAGTAGATGACAGAAGAGATGGTCATTCTCAGGGCAGCAGAGCCAAATGGATAATAAGGTGCAGGTCAACCATGGTGTATTGTCATTTTAGAGTTAAAGTCTTTCTCTCTTTCAAATGCTGTTGTATTCTAGTTTTTACACTTTTGCAGACGTCAAAAAAGGCCAGTGAATAAATGGGTATTTGCAAACATACAGAATTATTTTTAAGGTTGTGGAAAAGTCACATAGTTTGAAATATTATGACAGAGTTCTATCAGTATAGTAATGTTTTGCCATGACTATTAACAAAGTAATGCATACATTCAACACTTTTTAATAATAATAAAATAGATATCTATTGTTATTGAGATTTTCATTTTTTTTAATGGAACACTCATGTTTATCTAACTTCTCTTAACATAACAGTAACTACTCAATCTTTTTTGGAATCTTCTCTGGCTTCATTGGCTCACTGCAAATTTATGACATCACACTTTATTGGCCCATTAATGAGAAACGCTCATATAGCCCATTTAGCAGCTTGGCCAAGGTTAGTATACAGTGTTGTTTGTTTGCTTCTGCTGGTATTAGTATATCCACACAGAAATGAGTCAGTGATTTACGTGGGCTAACAATAGTGTTGGCAATATCAGTCGTTGGCAGGAAAAGTACAGTTTTAACAACTAATGAACTGATTTTTCTCCCAACATTACAATTTTACAGCCTGTGTAAAACATTCACATATACCACAATACACACACACCTCAATTATTTATCAACAACATGAGAAAATTAGAAGCAGAAATGTCAGGCTTGTCTTAAAATCACTTAATTGTGCATCTTAACGGAAATGCTGCAGAAGGCTTTATCTGAGTAGTATCCCTCTTTTGTGAGCGGGTGATAAGCTCCACTGGACACAAATAGAAACAGCTGGAAATATAGCCCAAGTGTTTTACTCTCCACAGTCGTTTGCACAATCAGGTTTTTTGCGGGCCGTGATAAGGTGCATGGATATCCTGTGGTCTTTGCCTAGTTAATGCACACGGACCGCACACTGGCTCGGCTTTCACTGAGTTATTACGGCGGGTGTAATTTGAAACAATTACAAAAACACTGGCCCACTTGTTACAACACTCATTTTCCCTCACATATACAAACCACAGATTCAATAGCTTTACATGTTTTTCAATCACACCCAGTGGAGCAGTGTTCAGTGTGAAAAAGTATAGCGTTTCATCCTAGCTCGCATGGTATGGGGATAATCTTTCACATTTTGCCCGGGGTTTGTTTTGCTATTTCAGCAGAAACTTGTGCGAGCCATGTGAATTACCATAGGAAGAGATTATAAAAATACCAAATGATATTGTATCAGATATAAATGAATAAACCATTTGAATAATCAGCACAAATAATGTGTTATCTGTGATAATAAATAGGATTTGGTGTACGAGATGCATTGCAAAGATAAGGTAAAACGCACAAGTGGTAGATAGATGGATAGTTAACATTACATAGACTGTGTGCTTCATAGTAAGCTATATAAACACATCTGCAATTTCAAACTCAAAACACCAACAAACTATAACATTTTATATTTATATCGGCAGTCATCAAATTCTCTGTATAGTGCAAATTCACAAAGTCACAGCTTGCGTTCTATTTTTAAAACTGTCATTAGATAAATACTTAACAATGAATAGACTTACTTAACATTTATATATTTGGTTTGCAATCATCAAATTCTTATTCTAACTGCATTTTTCTATTTTGCAGATTTTGCTGTAGTGAGAAGGGTCAGCCCGGGATGATCTCTTACAGTTTGTGGACATGGACACCTTTGGCAGAGTGAGTACAGTTTCCTAGCAGTTGAACACAAGGAGGTCAGACACATGCACCTCCATTCTTTTCTGTGAAGGTTCCGTTGCGGGCTGACCATTGACATTTAGCATTCCTCCGTGCTGCCTCTGGGTTCTCAATGGGGGATTGAGGGGTGCAGAGGCCACCGTCTGGTTCTCAAGGGTAAAAACAAAAAGGCTCTTGAAAATCCCGAAGAGTTCCCATGATCCTACGGAAGACCTTGATCCGACTTGTGTTAGGACTTCTCATTCCACAGATTATGGCTCAACGTATATATTTCCCTCATTTATTTTGTCTATCAGCCTGGATAAAGCTCAGGGTAAATTGTCATGTTTCATTGTCTGGAACCACAACAGTCATCAATGATTTGCCCATAATTTGTATTAGTTTGTTGTACGATCTTTTTATTAGCATTCCAAGCGTTCAGGCCTGACATTTGAGTGAGCACATAAGCCAGTAGTGACATTTTATGGTAGAAAGTTTTCAAAGTCATCTTTCAAGGTTTTTTTTCCAGTAACATACATAATCTGTTAGCATCAAAGGAGCACACATGCATAAATAATTGACTAATTCACTTAAAGGGGGCCAGCGTAGATTAATTAAGCCTGAATACTAATTATGTTTTCTGTCTACACCAACTGCTGCGGATGTTGTTTAATAAGAAACTGTTTGGTGGGTCACAAATTAACATGCACATATAAGGACGCTCTATAAATTAAGAGGGTGTTACATTTGAAGGGGATTTTGGTGCCTTTGATATCTTCATTATTCAGATTACATTTTATTAATATACAATTTTAGCATTGATAGAATCAGGGCTACTGCAAGTACAATTTGGATTATCTTAAATTTGAGATAGTTTGCTAACAACTTGATAAGCTACAATGATAAAAAAAACAAGCTGTGTATGATCCTTGAAAATTTCTAACATTTAGTTTCATTTCAATACATTTCGATAATTTAAGAGATGCTTGAACATTTATGAATAAAAGATAACTTTGTGTAAAGTAAAAAAATAAAAAGTAAAGTAAATAATGTTTACACATAATTTATCATATCATATAATTGAAATTATCCATGACCACAATCACATGTATAATTAGAGTAACTGAAAAATCTTGTCCTATGCATCATTATTGTCCTTATGTAGTATGCTCGAAAATATAACAGCATCTTTTCCTTATAGACTGGTGCCTCTGCAGTCTTGTAATAAGCGGCGCATGTACAGAGGACAGAGAGAGACAGCTCCAAGCCGGGCCCTTGTTTACAGCTGCGTGGGGAAGAAAACAGGCCGCAGACGTAAATGAGGGTTGACGGTTTCATGAAGCACAATTGGTTGATGGCAGATCCAATGTGACTGGCCTGGACTGGGCGATGATCCGTACAGTATGCAAAATTCACTTTCTAGCTGGTCTGTGCACACCAGCCCCTAGCAGCGCGGTCTTCCCCAAGCCCTTCTAGCTATAGGCCTTTGAACGCAACAAGAACTGAACTAGGCATTGTTGTGCTCAATTGTTTCTGACAACAATCGCATTTAAAACAGAAAAGGGATAAAACATAAGTCACAGATTTCTTTGTCACCACTTCGAAATGATTTCTCTCCCATGTTGACTGTATTGTGAGTGTTTTGCATGCAGTCGAGAGTAGATGAAGACTAAAGTGCACATGTACAGAAACAACCCTGGATGACAAGCACCAATAGATGTGTAATAGATGCAAATGACTTGGCACTTTAATACCACATTACGTCCAAAATGGCACAGAGCAAATTTATCACAAATCTGAATTTACTTGGTTCCCACCACAATTCTAAATACGACGTTTGCGTTCATAATTGCAGTTATTTGAGCAGCCACAGTGATACATACATTTTATTTCCCGAGGATTGAATTGTTGTTTATTGTTTTCGAAATGCAACATCTGCATGTTCCATCCGGTTATGGCACATTAAATAACAGTCCCTGTATTACAAGGAACATGCTGTCAGTGTCAGTGGAGTCTAGGGAGCGAGATGAGAAGCAGGCATTTTTTGTAGCTCTCGAGACAGGGAGGCTCTCATGGCGCTGCATGGATTCGATGTTTAGTGACAATGACCTAAAGCATTAGGCCTGGGGAGTATGTACTTGTACTGCTTCTGTGTACTTTCCCCTGTGTGTTTACCAGGCTGCTTTTACAACAAGTCAACTTCAGGCAAAAACATATAGTATAGTAATCAGAAGACTTATTGACAGGATATGGAGATTATTTATGCAGGAAATTCAGAAAAAAACAACTGTTTAGCAGCTGCAGTGTGTGCTACTGCATTCAAAGATTTAAGTCGTCCTGCACAAAAATGATGAAATGTGTTTTCTAGTTATTTATCAAACAAAACAACTTGTTTGTGCAAACTAACATTTGATAAGTTAGGTAGGAACTCAATTAAAATGTATTTCTATCATTATAATTATTCAAATTTAAACAAGCATTACTCTAAGCCTAAGGCACAAAATACCATATATTATAGTAAAAATGTAATGGTTATTTGTCTCTATTCCCTTGATTTGTTTAATAGATATGGCATCAAGCTACATAAAAGATGTTTTTAAAAATAAGGAGCAAACAATCACCCGTGATGCTGATTTCAGTCTCCATGTGAAACTCTAAAAAGTGATTGGTACCCAGTCGCAAAGAAAATGTTTTTTAAATAAGTTACAATTAGATAAGCATTAATCTCAGTGGTATAAATGAATGTCTTGCTGTAGGGCTTGTTGAATGTAAAAACAGATCTACAAAAACTCATCTTACCAGATTGGTCTGGAAGTAGTCCCCCTCCATTTTAATTGCTCTGTCATTTAGAGTTGAAATAATCCCCCACTTATTGTGCTCCCTGATTTTGCCTTTGAAATTAAATATTGTATACAAATACATGCTGTTCGAGAGCTTGAGTGCAGTTCATCACAGAAATCTGCATAAAATGATGCTTAAAAACCTCCATATGCTTTGAGCAACAGAATCCTTTTATATGGTGACTTCTTCTGTAAACATATCCATAACCAAAACAACTAGTTTGGCTTTTACTTCAGCATTCTTATTGTTTTGTTTGTCCGCAGAAACAAGAGAAATGTGGGACTGCAGACATTCTCCAGCCTTGATCTTAAAAGAGCACATATGCCTTTTTCATGCCAACCAATGCCAGCCTATAGACTGCTACTATAATATAATTGACCTTGTCTGGTGTTGTTTAAGACATTTTCTCCTCATAGGTTAGACTCACGTGTGCCTGGATTTCCATTCTCATTTGCACATCAGCGCCTGTGAAAACATGCATAATTTCCAGCCGTGTGTTTTTGCCCATTCATTTTCGAAACAAGGAGGAAGTATTTTAATGTGACCTTCATTACACATTCATGTCAACTTTTCTTATCTATTTATGATTCAATTCTTTTCCACTCCTGTTGTTCAATTAGTGCTTGACCCCTTTAGCGGCGATGTAAATTAAATGACATTTCGGTGTCGTCCCATATTTAAAATACTGCGTTAGTTGCGGATCATAAATGATGATCTTCATTCTGCAGCTAATTTATTCATTTAACAATTTCCCTCCAGAAGTTACAGCAGAAGGCTCCGCAGCAACCTAAGCAGAAGAAATCCAAGTCGGCTGAATTTCTGATGGGTGAGTCCTGCTTGATGAGTTATTGCTCATAATTTGTGTAAGGATTAATTAACTAATTACAGACAAATGGCTTTGGGCTAAATTTTGCTCTTGCTTGTCAGGGCGCAATTTGTAATTATTTTAATCATTCCTTCTCCTCTTTTTTTTCTCCTCCTCCTGCAAGATTCTGATTTAATTTTAACCTAATTGTGTTTTAGTGTCATTCGAGGAGGATGCATTGAACATTTTGGGCCAGACAAATCACCAATAGAAACATTTGGGTGCCATTAATTACGCTCTTGTCTGCTAATATAGCCCTTTGACCTAACTCTTGTCTATTCCCTGTGTGGCACGGCTTGTATTCTTATTTATGCTTTAATTTTATTTTCTCAGGGAGCCAGGATAGAGCCACCGTTGTTGGCATTGAAAATCCGGCTTTTGATGGAGGAGGAGGAGGCGGCAGTACCGAGCTCTCCATTCCTCCGGTTCGTCTGGGGAGAGAAATCCGAGGTGACAGGCCAGATAGCACCCTTGCAGCTCGTCCAAAAAAACTGGAGCTGCAAGCCCCTGCCAAAGAAAGAGGTGAAGCTTCATTTTTCATTAGGCTCAAATTTGTTGACAGTGGATGTGTTCCTGATCTAACCTTTTCTCTCACTCCCTCAGTAGAGGTCTCTATTCGGGGGGCTCCCCTTGGTCCCTGCCTTCCAAGCTAGCGTGTCCTAACTTACTTGCGAGCTGCAGTTAGTGGGTGGACTATCTCTATCTAGAAGTACCCTTCGCACAATCAGCCTTGACTCCCACTCTCAGCTACATGCCTTGTGGTGGGCTGGAGTCATAGGAGAGTGCATTTACATATGGTGCTACGCTAACCGAGCCGATCCGCGCTGTCTGTGTGCGGAGTACTCACTACGCCCCCGAAACAAGGCTTAAGGCCAACCAGGCATACGAATATGGCCCCTTATAATTCAGTATGTCAGGGAGAACTCTTGAGGAATGGGATGGTAAATTAGGATGCGTTCAAGGTTGCGAGCGTGCCAGGTTTTCTTCTAGGATGAGTCACATGTTAGATTCCTGATTTAATATTGGATTTATTTTGCTTTTGTGGTCCAGGGATAGTGATTATTGTCAATTATGGTCATCTCTTTGCATAAGAGGTACACAAAAAAATGAAGGTGAAATCTGGATTTATGTTTATACAATCATATAATTTATCAGTAGTGCCTCTGGAGTAGAATTTGAATATCCCTTCAGAAATAAAAACATAAATAAAGAGAAAATGTATAATTTAATGTTTACGATTTTGTTTACAACATACTAGACAAAATAACGCTCAGCTTACAATTTTGATTTCAATGTCTGAAGTCAACATAAAATGAACTAATCAAATATATATACTCTCTGTGAAGAAACTGTTTCTTAACCCAATCTAGCTTATATTTACTCTTCATATATATTTTTTCAGTCTAACCCCATACATTACATTAGGGAGATTACCTAGAAGACAGCTAGACTATTTATGTATATCACCAATATAATTCAAAGGGCAATCCGTGAAGGCTCTACCATTATGCAATTATGTGTGTGTGAAAAAACAGTTCAGAGCTATTTGCTGAGAAATTGTTCAAACTTGTGTAGTGTATATCCATAAGGCTGTCTGTTAACTAAGTCTGACCCTTTAAGTTTGAAAACCCCCATCAAGTTAATATATGCTTCATAATGAATCAGTGCCAGCAGATATCCCCAGTTTCTATAAAGGTGATTTTACAGTCAAATGTAATTTATTGCAAGATGTATTTGCCCCAAAAGCCCGAGAAATACAATAAAAGCAATTTGATTTGTGTGAAACATTGAAGGCAGGTTATGAGAATTAAGAAAGTTGGTCGGTGGGGTCTACCCTGGATAGATACAATTCTATAATTCTAATTCCCTCAAACTCTGTGGACTTGCTAATAAAAAATATGCCTATCCAAAATGGCCTTTTCTTCTAGGCCACTGACCCCGGAGTATTTAGAAGGTATTGTCTTTGAAATTCCAGGTACTTTGGAGCTTGTAGACTTTCTTATTAGTTCCTTTTGAACACTGCAAACATATGGCAGTCGTATTTAAGAGATTGCCTGCCATGACCTTTTGCAGCATGCTAATTAGGCCCCAGAGCAGCGCGGGCCGTGGAGAGGTGCACTGAGAAAGCCAGCAGTCGTGGTCTTAGTTTAGTCCCCTCTCTCTCTCCAGTCTCATCTTGGCTCTGCCTTATCTGGTAACAGCCGTTGCCCCTGCCCTTCAACAGTGTGGGTTTCAAAATTAACATTTCGCTTCATGTGCTTCTAATAACCACTGACCTGAACCTGTACAACTCCCCTCTTTCCTTCCACCAACTCCCAACCCCTCGTTCTGCCTTTCTGTCTCTGCTCTCACTTTCTACAGGAAATGAACACCCTCAAAATTACTTTGACCCGTCGTCAGCGGAGCAGACAGACCCAAGGCAGTGCGTGATGGCTGGGGTCAATGCTGAAGATGAGCTAGAATTAAGTATGCCATTCACTGTCATAATAGTTCTCCTTGGTTCATTAAAGTGAGGTGAGTGGGATCACTAGTAGCAGGCTCCATTTGTGACAGGGCAGTCTATGTAAATACACCAAGTGATGGTATCACAAGATTGGCTACCCAACCTACTGTCATTGATGAAGGTCACATATGATTGGTCAGTTTTCATTTCTACATGGCTTTTTCAGACTTCTGTCAAATGACATGCAGAGCCATATCAATAGTTTGCAGCCCCCTGCTAAAGTAGGCCTATTAAAAGGGATCTCTTGGGAGCAAAGTAATATGCATGTTATAATGAAACATGGCTATTAATGGAGAAGCCATTTCACCTGTATCTTTTGGATATCACTGCCGTGTAATATCAAAGGATTGGCCAAACCAAATCTCATCATATGATGACAAGCTGGGTAACAGGCATGTTAATGCTCCTATTTCATTACCCCACTGCACACCTCTCCAGAACCACAGTTAATATTTCTGGTCTGCATGTGATTTAGATTGGCTTTTGTGATAAGAACAAAGTAATTTTGAACCACTCAAATGCCTGTAATTTTTTAGCATGCTTTAAGGTGTCTTTATTGTGTTTTTGGATTTGTAGTGGTAATGAATGCAGATGAAAAGAGGCTATATCGCAGAATGGCAGCTTTACTGGATGATGACAACACCTTTGTAGACATACCTGGTATGTTTGTTGGTAATATGCAATTTGTGCTGTGATGTCAACATGGTATAATAATATGATATTTCTTTAATCAATCCAGATCTTTTACTTCATTAAAAATAGTCTAATATTGTTTGTAGAGAGAACACAATCATAATATTTAAAGTTCATATACAACACCAGCTCTTATGTTGACTTTCAGTGCTTTCTAAGTACCAGGCCTTTGTTTGACAGCAGCCACGCGCTGTCTCCTTTATTTCTGTAGCTGCCCAGGCAGTGTTTTAGTGTTTTAAGCTTAGCAATGTTCTGAAAGACAGTCGTACCAGATCCCGTTGACATGACGCACAACTCTCTTGTAATTCCTGCACACAGTGATGCTTTTCCAGTCTCAGTCAGTTTCAACACGCTACACATTGAGCCTGCTCACATTATTTGCCATTGTTTCGGGTTTAGCTGTACCACTCAGATTAGCAGTTCCATCCATTGTCTTTGAATGTTCATGAAATCCTGCAGAAAACTAAAGAGGATCTGGGATTAACAGTTTCTCCGTGCAATAGGATGAGACGCAGGGAAGGAAATCTATGACGGAGAGCTTGTACTTTCACTGATAGACTCCAAGTCTACTGCCAGTAAGCACTTCACCAAGCTACTGTACAATAGATTTTGAGACAATCACTGAATGCTGTTGTATGGATGCCTCCCACTGGTATAGGGTGAAAGTCGACTGTGCCACTGTAGAACTAGCTTGAACTGATCTGGATGTTTTATGACAGCTTCTTAGCTTTTGTTTTAGCCTTTACATCTAGCCATAAAGCACAACGAGATGGCCTGAATGACATGATGGCATGAATGACACAATGGACAGTAGCCAGGGCTATGGAAGACCCTGTAATACTTTCTAAGATCTTCCTTTTCACATTTTCTATTCACTCAGCAAGGCGTTTGCATTTATATCAGCTTCAATGTGAAAAGCATTAGGCAGCGGTAACAGACTTGTTTGGACTGCACACGTTGAATGCACAGATGCTTAATACTTTTATGCTTTCGACCAACGAGCAAAACTGGCAGCAGACAGGCTCCAGAAAATAGTGTTTTTGTTGTCTACTTCTCTGGTAATCAAAGTTTTAATGCGCAAATGTAGATAATTTTTTTGTGGATGGAAAAAGTCAAAAGGT
Source organism: Philypnodon macrostomus (assembly GCA_036025475.1). Classification (NCBI taxonomy): domain Eukaryota; kingdom Metazoa; phylum Chordata; class Actinopteri; order Gobiiformes; family Eleotridae; genus Philypnodon; species Philypnodon macrostomus. The sequence continues at coordinate 4,697 of JAVQKC010072136.1, read as the reverse complement.
AAGAATCAGATGAAAATAAAAGTTTTTAGTTTTTTTTATTACATTTCAAAACACACAATTTCCATGACATCGCCACTGCTTTTTATATTTGTCGTTGAAAATATCTGGACCAGTTTAGTATGCACATCCATCCATGTACATATGAGTGTCTATGGCTGCTCACTGATGCTTGTCTCTCCAGGTACGGTGCTCCCCTCCAGGGATGAGGAGGTGTTGGAGGTGAAGGCGGGTGATCCGGTGCTTCCGCGGCGACTGCTGCTCCATACCGGTGCCGACGCCTCGGGCACCAGGCCCTCCCAGGTCCACACCATTGCCAAAACTCCGGCTAAGACTGGTGATGGGCTGGGAGACAAGACTGGGCTCCAAGCAGGGAGGATGGTAATGGGCAAGAAGAGCACTGTAAAAGGTAATCGTATTTAGAGTATATTTTATTATCTTTATTATTTAACATTTATATTTTATTAATATTGTTTTTTCTTTTGTTTTAGATTTACTGGAAATTACTGTCAAAAAAAATTCTAGCACTGCTAATCTTGATTATTTGTTTATGACATCCACTTACTATATTTATTTAGTCTACTGCTGTATATCCCAATGCTTAATCAATACAATAACAATAATGTATATCTAAATGACAATAGTCTGTCCAAGTCTAACAGAATTTCACGGAGGCGGATGTCAATCTTTTATCCCTCACAGTGCGGACAGCCGAGGACGTGATACCCCACTACGCACAGCAGCTGAGGGAGCGCGTGCGGCCTGACATGATCACGCTTGGCAGCCTTTCACTGCAGCAGGTCAGAGCTACAAAGAGGAATAACTGTGTCACCATCCCATATTCACCAGCACATCAGCCATGTCCATTATGCTGTGTATCGCCGGCATGGGCTAATGGACTTAGTGTGTGTTGCTGTGTGGACGTTTGTTGATGTTTGTCTGTTCTTGTTGGAACATGCAGTCTGGTTTTGCTCAGAACGCACAGTGCTTACAATGTATTTCTGAGGTTAGATAACTTGTTAATAAATGCATAGATTTCAAACTGTAATCTGTGTAACATCCTCACACAAATTTATCTTCAGAGATTGTTGAGGCTTTGAACTTTGCGGGATATCATCATGTATATTTGTTTCTTCAGAAGCTGATTTTTTTTATTCTTTACCAATCTTATAGTCTTTTCAGGAAAAATAGAGCGTGACTATGATTTTTTATTTTGCATTTGAGGAGTAGGGATTTACTGTAGTTCAGGATCAGGAGCTTCTTAAAAGACAATTATATTCCACAAAAGTATGTTTTTTTATTGTGTGGACAGATCTAGATCTATAAACATTAACATAAAAAGAGTGCTCAACTTCATCCACTGTATTTTTAGTTCTAATCTCACTTGAAAAGGCAGTGGGTGTGTCATCACATACAAATAGAAATGTAATTGAATGAAGAAAAACAATATAGTTTGACAATATCGTATCACTTGGAAGACACAGCAAGAGTTCCACTCATCCCATACTAGCTAATCTATGGCATCCACTGTGTTACTGTATCAGCATTGGGATCAGTATTATCTGCCATAATGTGTATGCAGTCTCCTACTGTTTCCACACCCACCTCCTATTGAAAGCACATTATCCACCAGAGATTTCACATCTATTTTAAAATAACAGTGTGTTTCTTTCTTGCTCTATTTCGTGGCACAAAAGCCTTGACAGGGTGAGACGCTGTCACTTAGCAGTGTCAATGCGTTTGAATGGGGAAGTGTGAATGTGCTGACTGAATGCAGAAATACTCATCAAACACTACATGTCTTTAGGGTCTGGCTCGGGTATTGATTGCCTGCAGATTTCATTACAGTCGCTTCTTGTGCTTAATTCTTGCCATTATGGTTTAACTGTTGTTTCATAAAGCCGCATTCATAGACTTAGTGCACATGAATTTCTTTATGCATGTTTTTCAGGAGACTGCTCAGAAGGGACTACAAAAGGGGAGGAGTGAGTGGGAAAAGAGGAGGAACAGACTAGTTGCCTTTTTCACTGGAAAGGTAAAAAATATCTCATAATGTTAAGTTATTTTATTTAGTTGTTTAGTTTATAAATTAAGATGTATGGTATCAAACGTTGAACATATACAAGTCAATGCATTTATAACAAGCAAATTGAAACACTGATTGTCAATTCTCAATTCAAATGTAGTCATGAAGCTTTAGTCTTGCTGCAGGTTGATAAAAACATTAGAAATAAAAATGATCCAATAAATTGTGTACTAAAAAATTTTTACAATATCAATTCACAATATTTTCACAATATCAATCAGTATTGCATACTTAATTAAATAAATCCCAAATAGTAATACATCAGTCAGTCTAACTTGTCTATTAAAAACATTTAACTGGTTATGCTTCCACATTCATTTTTCACAGGAGCCTCTTTCACAAAGTGACATGAGACCACAGCCCAGAGTGAACACACTATTTCAGGGGTAAGTCACTTAATATTTCCCTCCATATGTACAAGGGATGTCACATGACTCTATAATCATTAATTGAGTAAAAAAATAATTTGTATTCCCGCTGTCGTTCGAGCAGGCATGTAATTCATATGCCCTCTCCATGGCTTCGTTCGTCGGCCGGGCGTTGCATTGTGGGTAGTATGGCCGCGGGGCACGCAAATCTGTCCATGTCACGGGCTTAGAGGCGCATCAATTCTTGGGTCCATCCACTTTAGTCAGAGATCACACATCACGTCTAGTGCTTAAAGGCCTGCGGCAGTCAGCTTAACATGTTTAAGTTTTTTAGTAATTACAGACTATTCTCCCGTCGGCTGGCGTGATATTATCAAAATCTTAGCACTGTACGCATTTCGCATGTTTGGTTGTTTTCTGGGTGGGTGGTAGTAGTCGGACACCAGGCCCTGTCAGATGAATGTGGCTCCCGAGTTTAGCGAGATGACCTCCTCTCCGCTGCCTTGAACTCTGTAAATTCCTTCTGATATCAATGGTGGGTGGCTATTAGACATGGGAGACTTTCTATGCATCACCTAGGGCTACATCTGCCTCAAAATTGAATGAGAAATGATTTCACTTCTCTCGCTCTCTCTACGCCTATAAAAGAAAAAATAATAATAATAAAAGAGGAGAGACGTGTAGCTGACTTGTGGTTTTGCTAACAAATGCGTAATTCATTTGCTTCCACTGTTTCTGATTTAATGGAAGTGGGGTAATTGCATTAGGAAGCGCATTGTGCCTTGTTGTGAACTGATGAAAGCACATGTAATACTTTTGATAGGACAACAGAAAGAATGGATGAGGGTCTTTGATGCAAGCGTTTATTTTGTGAATTATCGTTCCTTTTACAAGCATCTTAGCCCCAGTCATGGGCCAGCCGGGGTCCCTGTAATGTGGTGTACCTTGATAATGAGTGGGTCTATTGCTGGGTCTATAAGTTTTTAATGTACCATATGCAGAAAAAAACTTAAAATATTTTGTTTTTTTTTCACATTCAACAAAACTCATGAATTATATAATATGGTTTCAGATTTTGTAGTGGGATACAAATAAATTGGCTTGTGTTGAGGCCCCAAAATCTCCTAAGCCCCTAAGCACCTGCACTGGCTGAACTGCCTGATGCTACGTCCCTATTTGGGGGAATTAAGAAAGGTGGTGAACTGACAGGGTAAAGCAACCACTTTTTACATTACATGGATAACACTGGGAGTAGGAGAGAGGTAGGCAGGCAGGAGTGTGTGTGATTAGATTAAGCTCCCGGTGGCCATAGAGTCAAACAGCACAGTACAAAGTAGTGCTGTTGTTTTTCATTGAATTTCAATTTCGTTACCGATATTTTGAAAAATAATTGATACTGGATACCACCAGGAAAAAGATATTCTGATGGGACACACTTCAGACTTCTCGTACGGGTGGTCCAGAGTAAAGACACATTTTTGTTTTTCATTTGCAATTTTTACATTTTTTATTGATTTCTCATCTTAGTTTACCTTTTTCTAATCTCAGTAAGTTATATTTGAAGTCTCTATTTTGAGGATCTGAGCATTTTTTTCTTCCTTTTTGTTGCAGGTGGCTGTTAGCACTATTAGCTCATTAGTGCTTGTGTGACTTTATGTATGTTTGTATATTTGTAGGACCACAGAATGCCCGTCACTCAGAGCACTGGGGGAAGGCCAAGAGGAAACTGCGGCCAAATATGGGCAGATGACAGAGCACCGGGAATCCTCCACACCGTCATCACAACAGTCCTTATGGCAGGTACGATCTGTTAGCATCTCTAACTGGACAAAACGATAACGAACAGGATTGTGACATGAAGTGAGACTGCTTAGTGTGTGAGAGAATATTGATTTGAAAAACAAATACATATTGTCAAAATAAAATACCAATTTGTGGCCACATGTATTGAAATCTATGTAAGAGAAAGGTTAAGTAACTATGGTGTCTTTTAGGATTCTAAGCAGGGGTCACGAATGTCTATTTTAGAGTGACTTTTGCACACATAAAATGTCTCCCAAAAGTACAGTGCATATACTAAACCAGGACTAATGCAGGTAAACAGGCAGATTATATCGGTTTAAAGGGGGGGCGGCAGTGGTGCAGTGGGGTAGGCGCTCGCCCCTCGACCAGAGGGTTGGTGGTTCGAGCCCCCGTCCGAGCGCACACTGTCGTTGTGTCCCTGGGCAAGACACCCACATTGCCTA
>JAVQKC010072080.1:0-13296 GCA_036025475.1 Philypnodon macrostomus | reverse complement strand
GGAGGAGCTGGAGGAAGTGTCTGGGGAGAGGGAAGTATGGGCGTCCCTGCTTAGACTGCTGCCTCCGCGACCCGGCCCCGGATAAGCGGAAGAAGATGGATGGATGGATGGATGGATACTTTAAATGTTAGCTAAATACCCCCAGCATGACCAAAGACAACACAACTAAAAACTGAGAGACATTCATATCAGTCTTCAGACAAGACACATCAAGGCCAAGCAATTTTCCCACCAGACCTTTGCCATGTGTTTCCTACCTTGTCTCCTACAATTCAGACAAAACTACCACAACCATCCTCACGCAAGTAGACAATCCTAGAGCAAGAAAAGAACGCTTTTGGATTTGATGTCATCATACATGTCATCAACACATCAGAATGCACAAGTGAAATGAGAGCCAATCGAAGCCAGGGGTGTCTAAACATGTTTTACTGTGGACCATATAATAGCGAGGGGGGCCACTTGCAGAGGTGACCGATTTCACTTCACCAAAAGTCCCCTTCAGTTGTGTCGGTTTTCTGGACACATATGTTCTGGCAGGTAGTGCCCCTCTATATTATAATCACACAGAAAAGTAGAATATCTTTGCACATTAAATGCATTTAGATTATGTATTATGTCACCTTCAGTAAATAGACAATTTGTGCCAACTGAGAAGTAAGCCTGAGGGCCACAAATATTGCTCTGTGGGCCGCATTTGGCCCCTGGACATAGTTTGGGAGCCCCTGATCTAATGGCATCACATGTATGAAACCAAATATGCAAAAGGGCCTAGCTCCCAAATGATGTGACAAAACAATTACATCAATATGTTACAGTTCCTATTCACAACATATTTTACATTTAGCATTGGTTATGATATATCCATGAATGAATGAACAGGGGACGTGTACAGATAATAACGTGTACAGATAAGTGCAATGAATGTTCCCAATCCTAATTGAAAACTAAATAGCTGTCAAATGTGACTGAACCATGGTGGATTTTGTTTTCTCAAAATACCAAGCAAAATACTACAAAATACTTTCACCATAGAAATAACCCTTTCTCTGCCATTTTCATTTTCATTTATAAAAACACCAAAAAGACAATATGTGAACAACAATATCAAATCTAACGATACAACTGCAATGTCTGACACGGTGTGCTATTGAGAAAGCTGCATCGGGAAAATGAGCGATTCAAGTCGCCTTCGATGTTCTTCGTTTGTATGAATCATACAACAGGCAAAGAGGTGGTGGAATCATAGCAACAATGTTTGGACCGCCTCGCCATCTTAGCTGCAGCCATCATGTGGTGTAGAACAAACCCTAGCCTGCTCACCAGTGACAAAGATATGGCAGTATCTTCAAATAATTCAACCATTTTCTTAGACCACAATGATATTTCCTCTTCTACCCACGAGCTTCATAACCAACAGGATGGATTTCATTTAGCATGTTACTGTCAGTCTGAAAATGTTACATAAAAAGAACACCATTGTCGTTCAAGGACAAAGCTCCCATGCATCAAATCAATGCTAAATAGCCGGATCAATGCAACATGGGTGTGTATTGAACATCTAAGTACAAAAGGCTGAACAGAGCATATGACTTCCACTGTGACAAATACATTATGAGAGAGGAGGGGGGAGAAACACACACACACAGAAGACGCTTCTCTGTGTGCTATTTTTATGAAACAAATGCTTCCTAGCGTGCATTAACGTTTCAACAGTAACGCTGCGTGGCATAAAAGGCAGGAAACGCGATCGGTGCAATGCGAAACAGCCCGTGTACAGTGCTGTGAATGGGCAGGCAGGCAGGTACTTTATGAATGGAGGAGATCATGTGACCAGCAGCACCTCCCGAAGCAGTTATTTCTCACTGACTGTCAACAAGCGCACACAAGGGGATCAGCCTGTTCTAAAACAATACCGAATAATCCGCTTCGAAATCGACGCTAAACGCAAAACAAAATCTTTATAAGCGAATGTCGATCACTCGTACATTGCTCCCCCGTCGTCAACGAGGCGGCCTATTTGACGCCTATTTTATGAATGGAGATTGTGGTATGTAAATGAGTGTGATTGAGAAAAAAAATGGCATCTTCGGCTTCGTTTCGACGCAGACATTCCCGCGTTTGTCTCGGCGTGTTTTGGTGAACATATGGTGCAAAGAAAGAAGGTGATTTGAAGCGTTTTGAAGTGATCGTTTGGGAAGAAATCATGGCGGACGAGAGCTACATCCGAGAATAAAACAACCGCTGTCTTCAAGTCACATATAATGGACCATAATAGGGCACGACATTGGCTTACCAGCTTCGTTCAGTCTTAAATGATTGTCCTTTACAGACACCGCCTACCATGACAATTCAACTATAATACAATGTAATAAAAAAGGACCCAGAAGCTATAACATCACATATAACATAGCCACAGCTGCCTAGAAACACCAGGACGTTAAGTAACGCAGTGAAAGACATAATGTGCAATGTTCTCATCAAACTTGAAGCTCTACACAATGCAATGTATTTTATGTCACATATACAGTTTGTATATGAACATATTCGTAATAGCAATGTTTTAAATGTTCGAATCCATAGAAATCGTTGTTTACATGTTTTGGTGTGTGCAATTCTCATAACACACCTCAAATGAGAGATATATACCAGAATAAACAATAACTTTATGGATACTGATAATAGCATGTGCATTTGCCTATAGGTTTGTTGAATGAAGAATGTGCCTCCAGAATTATGCATTTTGTTATAAAGCACTGTCTTTGGTGTAGGCCTGTGTTTAAATAAGAAAATATGGTATAATAATAAACAATGCCATTTGCTTAAGTCAAAGATATAGGCATTCAAGTTCATGACATTTTTTATGAATACAAGTGAATAAACAGAATTGCCAGGCAGCGTGGGAAACGGCGTTAGTACATAGCGTGCATTATCAAGCGTTATTTAGTAAGTTAGTGATTTATACATGTTGATTATACAAAATGTACTTACTCGTTGTTTGGATTTGTTGAATCTTCGCTCATTTTTTTCCTCACGGGGATCCAAATCCTAGCAATAGACGCATCGACGACGCAGTGACGGCGGGACAAAATACCACAGATATCACCATTTTCTCTTCACATGTAGGGAATTACCTGGGATGTCGATAGTATGTAAAAGCTGTACAATAGTAGTGCATGCCTGTCTTGTCAATGCCCCCCGTGCAAATCCCCGAGAGTGCAGGCAGGCTAGCTTCACGTTAGCTTCACTGAAAAACTAGTGTTAAATCGCGAGGAGGAATGACAACCGCTGATTCATTTTATCCTCCCTGGAAGTCAAATCCCACTGCAACGACCGAGGCATCGTCCTCTTCTTCTACCAAAACGCATTCCCAAGCTCGCAATACCAATTTATAAATCCGTAACGAGAAATTCACGTTAGATTGCAGGCAGGTTGGACTTGTGTCTGGCTGGGCTATATACGGGGAGCATCCAGTCGCCAACTTCTTAGGACACAACACTTGAGAGAAAAAAAAGCTCTGTCAACGAGTCACCCGCAGTAAAGGCATCCAGCGTCCAAAACGGTTATGTTTCGCTCAATATTATAGCCGCTGCGAAAATAAAAACAGTAGAAATTTCCAGGAGAAGTTGGTGGACATCTTGCTTTATTCCATTTTCAACTCGGGGGGAATGAAACATCGGAAAACTGGGCGGATGTGTCGCCCCTTCACTTGAGAAAATTAGATCCTTCCGCCACGTCATGAAAACAGTCTACTTTATTTTTGACTAAAACTTTCATAGATACTAACCAAATGTGTGTGTACGATTAAAAAGCACTCAGTTTTTAATTAATTCACGCTTCCGCATAAAAATACGCAGCGGGCTTTATTTCCTAAGTTGGTGTAAAGTAGTTCCAGCACTTCCCAAAAGAAGTTTCCCTTCAATCACGCATTGATACAAGAGGGAAGCGTCTGTGTGATAGCACGCAAACTAGAAAAGAATCCGAGGAAGGAATGACTTGCATGTCACACACAGGAGGGATTCGGCCATTAACTATTTCTGCCCAGTCTTTCAAGCTGTTTTATCCTGCGCTATAACGCCCCTTTCTACGTGTATTCAGTAGAAAGAGCGATACAATGTCACAAATGTGCACGTAGTCCTGGTCAGGGCAGCACGTGGAATTACATCAGATTCCTTTGATCAGGTATGCTCAATTAATTAGGCTCACATATGAATTAGTATTATAGGGATATTGTGATAACATCAGATGCCCGCACTAAACACTAAAACTTGATAATATATATATATATATATATACAAGGAGCGACCACAGAATTACATTGTTATAACCTACATATACATGGGGTACATATACCCCATGTGCCAGTCCCCTGTCTGGATAACTTGAGAGGGTTACCTATATCAGGAAGGTCTTCCGGTGTAAATATAGGCCTGTTTAAATCAAGCCAGTATGCGAATCACTGCAATAATTAGATGTGCTGACACTAGAAAGGAAAAGTAGCCTAAAATAAAAGATGTTATAATGAGGACACTGGGATTTATAATAAGGCACTGTAAACATGAACAGACATGGATGAGTTAGGAGTTGGCTAGCTTTTTAATATAGGCTAAATAATGAAAAGCATATATTTAACATAGCCTACAGATTTTATTTTTTGCAGTTTTGACAAAATTGCATTGCTTGTAGGAAATAATTTAGCAGCAAATGTGCTAGAAGATTCAGATTGCCATATACTGGGCTTTTGATATAGAATGAAATGTAAAGTGGAATATTATAAAATGTTTTTACAGTTTTCATGCCTTTAGATTGGCCAATATAAAAAAGTGTACCAGAAATAATCTTACTGTTCATGTTGTATAGGCTTCAGTGTCTCTATCCATCGGCTAGTGCAACTCTGCCATTGCTATGATTTTTGAGAATGAAGGCACTTTTCCACTTACTAGAAAATTCACATATGCTTCTCTGATTATCATTTTCCAATGTGTTAAAAAGCCTTGCAAAACATATCAAGCGGCTGGTTGCGTAAGACTTTAAATGCTATTGGATTTCTGTGCTGTGCAGAATGGCGAGAGATCGGGCTAAATGATTCTGCCTGGTTGTCATAGTGACAGCATGTTGTGTGAGAAGTTTCTTTGTATTTCTCTAGCTTTCATGAAGCTAGTGCCAGGGCCTTATGTGGCAGTGGTATCAAACAGGCTTCTGTGTCATGGTATGAAGATAGCTCAAGTATTCAGGGCTTTCACATATGCAGCCATGAAACATATGCAAGGGCTCTTAAGGTATGTGATAAGATTTGGATGATATTCAAATGACTGTACTGAAGGTGAAAGTAAAACATTTAGAAATCCAAGCATTTCTATTAGTGTCCTGAAAGGAATTTTATAATGTGCTTACATTTTTGCAATATTAATGAAAAATGAATTAAAGGTGGGTGTGCTATGGCCAATAGGTGACATCTGGTGGTGAAATGATAGATTGGAATAAAATGAAGATCTATAGTAGCCATGTATGTGGACACACTGTTGCCTCAAACCAATCCAGATCAAATTGATTTAACACTAAATAAACATTATTTTATTTAAACGTACACAATTTTGCTCAATGCGATCTTTATTCAAAATACATTCATAAAACAATGATACAATATTAATGGTTATCCTTCTGACCCTACGAGAGAGGCATTTACATACTATTCCAGGACAGCAAGTAGAAAATAGATTTTGATTTCAGAAAACAAAAACAGTTTCAAAAACGGTTATGTTTCCCAGATGAAGACATGTTGAGTAATGTCTATGCAGTGTGCACATGTGACATCAGTCATAAGGACTTTGACTCGGCCTTGGTGGAGGTCTAAGATCTCTCTCTGACTGCTTTAAGTTTACCAGAAGTACAGTCTAATATTGGACAGACTGTCTGCAGATGTTCCCGATGCACAGAACAGAATGAGCATGAAGTTTCCTCACTCTGATGTTTCCACACGGGTGTCCGCAGTTCAGGAAGTCTCCTTTTTCAACTAAAAAATGTGGATGACTTAGTGCATTTCCTGTGTTGTTCACACTTAATGCGCCAATGTGTGCTCGGACACAGGATGTTTTGCTCACAGAAGCATTCTTGGACTTCCCTAAAGTGCAATCAGGGTCATCACAATTCTCTTTAAGGCTGTAAAAATAAACTAACATTTTGGAAATGGTCAAAGTGTAACCAGACTCCAGGGGAATTGTAGGAATCCAAAGGCCTGCCTTGATGCAGTTTACATTACACTGTCAGGGCTGATGAGAAATAACAGTGAAAATATGAGAGAATTTCTGAGTGTCTTTCTTAAATATGTCATTTTGCAAGAAGAAAACATAGATGTTAATGGCATAAATCACAGCTGACACCAGATTCTGCCAAATTATGCCATTTTACAGATAAAAAGATACAAATGTTCTGATATACCGTGGTAATCTGTAGTATGTAAACTGTAAACAATGAGAAAAATAGTTTCAGAATAGCAAAATATCACAAAAATGGGTGCTTAGAGTCTGCAGTCTTTAACCCCATATTAGATTAGCAGCAGTAATGTTAGTAGTGAGTGACCATATACTGTAGTATGTACATGTTAATGTTAAACCAAGGTTAAATCAGAAGTCAGCCACATTATTTGGGTCTACATAACTTTAAATGCCATGTGGTTACCATGGACAGCCTTTGGTCTATATTTCTGAACATACACGCATTTTTCTGCATTTTTTACATAACCTTCTCTAGCATCTCCATTTTAGCCCGTTGCAAAGATTAAGTTATGTCTCTTTCTACTGCTTCAGTCCTGATGACCTTTCGTCTGAACTAACTTCCTTGTGTGTGGTCATAAGACTAGCTTGACTCCAGCCTTGACACACAGTTTCTTGTCACTTACATAACTTTGTAGACTTCCAAGGACGATTACGTTTTGAGGTTTTGATGTTCACACACAGAAGGAGACAGGATTGTACACAACACAAATCAAACACGCCTTAGGCTCTTCCTCTTCCTCTCCCTGTACACCGCTACACCTTTTCGACTCACCAACCCTGTTATTAGTCGTAGACCAGCCCCATGGTAAATGTAGGTATGCAACTGCAGGGCTTTCAAAAACAGCTCCTTTTGTTGCAAACTTCAATGTTTCTTAGATTAGATAGCTTTTAACTGATATAATTCAATGATATATATATGAATAGCATTTGTCTTTTACAGTATTGGCTTTGTGATTTGTCACTTTAGGTCACCATACCTGTATGTAGCAGTCTTATGCTAAAGCTACCTAAAGGCCATACAAAATAATACATGATGTAAATAAAATGTTTATTGGCAGCAAAAATGACTGATTGTTATGAATATAATTGTACAAAATCATGCTGCTAAGGTGATGATGATGATGAAGAATGGGATGGCTTTGCTGCTGTGGTGGTGGTGATGAAGGTGGAGGATAAGAAGATTTTGCTGTTGAGGTGGTGATGGAAGAAGAGTGAGATAGTTATCTTACTATGGTAGTGAGAATGGTGGGGAAGCGTGAGATGGTTCTACTGTTTAGGTGGTGATAAGGGTATAGAGTGTGATATTCTTACACTGAGATGGTGATGGAAAAGACTGAGATACCTTTGCTGCTGAGGTGGTGATGAGGGATGAGAACGGTGAGATGGTTCTCTTACCGATGGTGGAGAAAATTGAGATGGTTTTGCTGATGAGATGATGAGGAAGAGCGTGAGATAGTTACTACTGAGGTGGTGATGGAGAAACCTACTTTAACCTTACCTTAAACTCTGTTGCTCTATAGACCTGTGTACACATCCTATTGTGCATGTTGTGCACTAGATGATTGAAACCTGATCCTGTTTAGGGTGAGGTGGACAGAGGGTGGGTATTTGGGTCTGCTGCCCTGTAATTATCACCCGGCCCACAGGATAGAGCTCATTAATGACCACATGGAGAGGAAGTTACTGATGACTGTTTACTTTTCACATTTGTACAGCAAAGAACATTAGGAACATATACTTGATTTCCTAAAATATGAGCATTCTTGTGTTTGTAAAGAGTGTGATGACACGGACTGTAAAGCATTTTCTATGGAAAGATTTGCATTAGCCATCACATATGGCAAAGTACAAATAAACAAGCTGGTTTTAGCAACTGATAACATACATACTACTGTACATGTACAAGCAATCCCAGAGCCTGGTTTATAAACATCGTGTGTGTGTGTGTGTGAGTTAGCATTGAGCATCGACTGAATAGCTCATAAATTGGTTTCTTAAAAAAAATAAAATAAATAAATTACTGGACAAGAATGTACAGAAATGTAGACAAACACAATATAGCTTGCCAGTGTATGCTCAGATTTATTCTGTCAGCTACTTTAATATAGATAGCAAGCAATGTTTAGCAAATAAATTGACAACAACCATTGTTTTTTTCTGACCTTAATGATTTTTTTGTTTGCGCCCCCATTAAAATAAATGAATATGAAGATTTTTCAGTTAGGCTGTGAGACGCATGTACAGCTTGGGTCAAAACATCAACATGGAAACGTTTATGATTGGTATAGCAAAATAGAGACTCAAATATTAAAGACAGAACTTGATGTGGCCTTGGGAATATTGTTAAGGTGATCACAAATTCTTTATGAGTCACATTTCAGTGAGGCAACGTAAAGTCTAGTAAACATATGGAGTCAGAACAAAGTATGAACATGTGCACAGCAGACATGTAGAGCTTGGCCAATCATCAATATAAAATATAATAGAGCACTTTTGAACCACCTTATCTCTTATTGTCTAGGGACCGTAAAAAAGCTTTCCCTGAATAGCCCATATCCCCATCTTTTGTCTCCCTTTGGGGCTTATTCACTTAATCCTCTGCTCATCTGGGAACCAGCAGTACCCCTCCATGCAGACATGCTTTGTACCCAGATTATTTTATTGTTTTCAGATGTCGTTGTTTTCCTACACAAAGAGTTTAGAGCTCCAAAGCCTCAACAAAGCGACTCAACCAATTCATGCACCCAAAGGCGTCAGTTGGTGAGAGAGTATTGCTGGGTTGCAGCTGACATCAGGCCAGTCCCGCAAAAAGGAGATGGGGGCCAGGAAGTAGACACTCAATGATAAATAATCGAAAATGCCTTTTGTGCGGTTTGTGTCATCAAACCGGGGAAAAATATTATATTACTTATATCAATAATAGTTACTCATAAAGAAAATAATTTTAGAAAACTCACCGAAAAACAGCACCAGACAAGGATTATTATTCTCCATTGAAAGTCTATGAGAGCGGAGACAACCCTCATGTTATAAAAGGCTGCTGTTTACCATGTCTCAATTATATAGCGTAAGAATGAGTATTAACACATTTGTATAGTGTAATAAACCATTAATAATAAATATTCTTACTCCGACGAGGTTTATTACTGTCCAGTCGTATTAGCTAGCTTTGTAAACGACATTGGACTGGTTCATTGTGATGGTCCTGTCTGTGACACTAGGGCTCTGATTCAGTGGGACACATTAGTGAACAGCGTCTCTCAGAATATGGATAGAAATGTTATCTGAAGTATTTTGAGCTTTAGAGATTAATTGCTATTACTTTAATACTGCTATATATGTAGCAGTTGGGTTAGCATTAGCTGCATTCATTGATATATCATTACGGTTAGAGTTGAAATTGATATTAAATTCACTTGAACAAAATGACAGCTGTTCAGTGCCTCTTTTGACCCAGGTTTGTGACCAGTCCACACACAAAATAAGTACTAAGTATGTAAACTTTAAGCCTTTTGACTCCAGCCGAGGAGCAGGTGTGAAGGACTGAATCGTTTGTGATATTGAGTAAAACTTGCAAATTGTGAATGAATCACATTTCTTTGTTGTACTCGGGTCATGTATTTAGTGATCTTTTGTAAATAACTACTATGTGCAAGCCCATATAATGTTTTTGAGCCAAATTCTCATCCATCACCAGTGTTACGAACCACTGGTTAGCACTTCCTGCCCCCCATCTGGATTTTGGGTCACGTGGTTGCAACCCAGCAGGAAGTGATCCAGATATAGCAAAAAAACCTTACCCATAACCTCGCCTCAGCAACAACACATTACACACACACATAGGCCTACTGCACACAGAGCAAACTAACAAAAACTCAAAACCTTTGGGATGAAGGGATAAAATGATCACCAGAAAAAAAAAATACACAACATACTTTCAGTTAAATGTTCGGGAATACAATGTTCAGAAGTACGAAGGTGGCAGCCATGTTGGATTATACAGCACAACTCAATAATATCGCCATCTGGAGGTAAATGTTACTCGGGATGCCTTTAATGAATGGACTGGAATATTGCCTTAAATGTTTAGAGTCTGTTTTCTAAAATAAATAATTGTTCGAGAATTTTTAAAATGCTTTCTCTGACCCTGTACTAAAAATGTAAAGCATCTATCTTAATCATTTTTGTTTTTTAATTTTTAGTACAGCAACATCAGAACATCAGAATAGTCAAGTTTTACTTAAGCCCCTCCCCCTGGCCTCTGCAGACTACAGACGACCTACTTTACATCAGTGGCGCAGTGGGTAGGCACACGCCCTACAACCAGAGGGTCGGGGGTTCGAGTCCCCGTCCAAGCACACACTGTTGTTGTGTCACTGTGCAAGATTCTTAACCCACATTGCCTATGAATGAATGTATGTGAATCAGTGTGCTCCAGGGCAGCTGTGGCTACATAAATAGCTTACCACCATCAGGTGTGACTGAGGAATGAATACAAAAAATATATATATGTAAGCGCTATGAGAAAGCCTTGGGCATGGTAAAACGCAATATAAATCCAATCTATTATTATCATAGAACAGGGTCAGGTAGTGAACTTTTTTTCTTATTAAGGAGGTTAGTTACATCCATTTACAGTGAATGTCTTATTTAATAACAATTTCTTAAAGATTATGTAACATCACAAAATGGCACAATGGTTTTATAGTACAGTATATAGTGGCAAGAGAAATACATTTGCCAGTGGTCTGTCTTGTGAACTCGTGTTGGAACGTACCACTTGTGCGTGAGCCAAAGGGGTGGCCTCAGTTACAGACAGCCCTCTCTGGTTCTTAATGGTGCATCCATTGAGTGAGTGGAGGAGGAAGGACAGGGAGGGGGCAGAGGGCCCAAGAAGGCACTTCACTGATGAAAAGTGGCCACATGGAAATGGATTGGAGAATGGAGGAGTGGGCTGAAAGGGGAGGTGGGAGAGGTCAGATGGGAATTTGATGCATAACAAAAGAAGAATGTACTTTTTAAAAAACATAATAAAATCATCTTTTATTGGAGGTTATGTAGCTTCCAGTGTTTTCTAGGACATTTATATGGTTTTAGTATGTGTTGTCAATTCTAATTGTGACATTGACAAATCCATGTTTAAATAGGAACCCAGTCCAAACTAGCTCTAAAGTGTTAAAACCGGTCTGAATAAGGTGGTCTCAATCAGGATTTCACCAGGACTTAAACAAGTCTACACCAGGTCTAAACAAAGCATAAACCAAATCTAAGACTAGGTCCAATTCACTAGCCTGGCCAAACTCTCCGATGTACCAGCCTTGAGTATGGTGACTCACTCAATCAATTGATTTCTCAAGCAAGACAGCCTACATTGTGTGGATGTAAACAGATGGAGATGCCAGGCTACAAATTCACCTGCATGCAATTTCTGGGCACCATAATCCCAAATATACTGCTAACTATACCCCTACCGTAGTTTGAGATCCACATTATCATATTTTGAAAGTGAATACGTGTAGTAAACATAAATGTGCTAAATGTACTTTTCAAAACTCATTCTCAATATAATGGACATAACTTAAAGTAGCTGTTCTAAAGCTTAGGTATTAAGAATCTTGGGCCCTTTAAATATTCCAATGAAGCTTTGTAAATGTGTATAATGCATGCATCCAACAGTCTTCCTCATTGTGTTGAGCGTGGACAGTGGAACAGTGGAATTCTGAATGGAGCTTTTGTTCTCTGCCTGTTGTGACTTACATTTGTCCAGGCCTAAAGACTCCTGCCTCTGCCTCAGACAAGCCCCAACAAAACTTTCTTCTCTTATCAAGCCATCCACACCGCCGCCATCTTTTCCTGTTTGTCATTCTTTCAAGGAATATTGGAGCAATTTGGTGAATGGAAGAAACTTAGATGGGAGAAGCATTGGGCAAGCCAATAATAGGCTACTGTTTGTTAGCATCTGGGAAAAAATCAGAACTGAAAGATCAAACTCAATAGGAAGCAAGCACAAAACCAGAACTCTACTGCGAGTGAATTATACTGTGCATGGATGCTAGTTTTCTCTGAAAGCACTTCTCGTTTACCCAACTTGTGTGCATTAATGTCCTTTTGCTTGGAAATTTGGGATCCAGAAATGTCAAAATGTAGTTCAATAAATGTAGTTTAGTTGCTAAATGATGCTAAAGAAGAGCTAAACTAAATATTTTTGTTTTCTTATACACGGATCAATGCCTCAGGATGCTGACCATAACTCTGTTGATGTTGACAATAGGCAAGGCATCCCACTCTTCAGTCAGATCCTGAGCTACTTTCTGTGAACTCTGAGGAGCAGGTGAATAATAATAAGGAAGGAATAAGGTGAATATTGATGAACATGAACAGGAATAAAAAGAGGAATGTGTTTGAAAAAAAAAGTGATGCCCAGACTTCCCACTCCCCAGACACTTCCTCCAGCTCTTCTGGGGGGATTCCAAGGCGTTCCCAGGCCAGCTGAGAGAGATAATCCCTCCAGCGTGTCCTAGGTCTTCCCCGGGATCTCTTCCAGGTGGGACATGCCCATTGCTCGTGCATTATCAAACTTCCAAAAAAGGCAAATATATATATATACATATATATATGATAGTTTAGTTCCTGTCTCATTTCTATTTATTATTTTTATTCACAAAAAATACTCAACTTGATCAGACGACTTTGTGAGGTGTTCATGTGTCAAAAAGTTGTTTATGATATACCCAACATAAACAACCTAAACCAGTATCAAACTAGGCCTGTGCTGTCGTCCCCGACAGCAAGGTGTATATCGGCGAAAACGGCCCCATACGTCTGCCCCGTACGTCTGCCCCGTACATCTGCCCCGTCTGTCACCAACGGGCACCTTAATCACTTTTTTGATTTGTCTGGATGTTTGTGAAAAATGTTTTTGCCAAATTTAGAAAATTCCCTAAAGCTGCATTCTTCTTTCAGTCTATAGGTGGCGCTATAGAGGTAACTGCCATCATATTAGTCAGATGTGTTCAGGGCC